>DWDT01000522.1:0-20369 GCA_018245595.1 Microceris scylla
GTGACAATTAAATACTGAATACACTTTTTCTCTTTCAAAGGTTTTATGAATTCATTGTTGGCCAAGGGTCTCCCGTAATGATATTTATTAAGACCATAGGCATCCACGCTGGTCCAGTGCAAGTTGGCAAACTTCACTTTAAGGACATTACAGACAACTTTAAGGTGCGTAATATTATCGCGATCTCTTACTTTACGGTTATAGTAAGTAATGTTTAATAAAAAAACACGTTTTTAAGATATGCTCCCAAAGGCGTACCAGATCCCAAGGAGTAGGAGGCTGAATTCCAAATCGCCAGGCTGCCACTGCTACAGCAATAAACTTTTAAACGTAGAGATAAAGAAAGTGTTAAGAAATAAAATACTTCTCAGCAATTTAAAGTCAAATGAATGGCTTAAGTGAAGTGGTTTTTGTAAGGATTTGACTAAAGACAATCTCCGATTGAAATCCATAGCAGGCATTGAGGACTTAAAAAATTTAGATGCCGAATCAAATGAATTATCATTCTCCATACTGCTCTATGAGCCGTGTGTGGATTAACATTCTTCTACGAGCCAAACATTTAACCAACTAAACTATCAGCGCGGAATCAACTCTTCTCATTCTAAGAAAAAACCATTTCCAACAGTTGAATGTAAAAAGCGTTGGTCATTAATACATAGGTAATTAAGTATGCGTCCATCGCATCAAGGAGGAATACTTGTGAGAAACCATAATTAACATTAATTATTAAACAAGCAAATTACTTTCCTAATTTAGCTAAAGCTAATTACAAACTACACCCACACTTGACCAACGTGGCAGACTATGGCTTTAAGCCTCTCAACATGAGAGGAGACTCATATTCCATCAGTGGAGCTATAATGGGTCCATTATTATTTATTTTAATCAAATTATTATTGTTATTTATTTTTAATATTCCGTATGTAGTCAACATTCGTTCCTGAGTCACAAATATTTATAATGTTTGTTACATTTCTATTTGAACTCAATATAGTTAGTATAGTAGTTAGTAATATTTAATTTTTATTTGTTTTTCATCCAACCTGATGCACGTTGCATTCGTTCAGTAAATATGATGAAGCCTCAATTTATTAATTCCAATTATTTAAATCACACATGCGAAAGCTCTGGAAAAATTTATTTGGCCTATTGCAAACTATACTAAAATTGATTAAGTTTACCAATTGGTATTTTATTTTCGCTGAAATTAAAAGTCGCAAGCGTTCGTTTGAAACGTAAAAATGCAATATCGAAATTGCCACTTAGCCCGAATTGTTCTAAGTATATATTTTTGTAGAATCTCAAATTTAAATATGGCTTAATTGAAACAGATCTCACTTAAATAAGGACGACATTATAAACGTCGATGTGAACCCTCCTTTGAGATATAGCTAATTTCATAATTTAAAAGTTGCCCCTTTTTAATCGCGTTTGTGAAGAGTTAGTCAGCGTAAAATGCTTGCTCAAATAAACATAACGAAATTACTGTTAAATAAATTATGATGATTTTTATTTGGTACGAGGTTGTCTGCAGCCTGTTAAACCCGAAAACCTTTCTACTTTATTAAAAAACACAAAGTAAGTTAAGGAACGTATTAGTGGAGATATACTTCCGGGTCGTCAAGTTATTATGATTATTTTCTCGAACCGTGACATAAGAATTGACAGTGTCTCATCAAAACCGAATCAAATTATAATTATGAAACTAGGAAGCTTTTTCCGTTCTCTATATACCTAACATTAACACAAAATCGCAGCTTATATAATTATACAATGTTATACATAACACGTACATTATCCATTGACATTTCACAGATGATGCAAACGAGATTGTATTGAAGTCAATTCCAATTTTCTACGGGATTAGGCACGTACATTATTGAACACAAGATGTCACCGTGTTATTTTCGATGGAATTGTCATCTTGACTGGTTCATAAATAATGTATGTATTAAGTACAGTCCCTCCCCTTATATACTTATGGCGCCCGTGTACATAAAATATCGACTTCGGCTTATAATATAACTATTATAAAGCTTCAACGTGCGTCATCATTATTGACTCCAGAGATCTCGAGATTTATAGAGTATATCAAAAAGTGTTCATAATAACTTTAAAAACACTGGGAACGGACGAAGTCCCATCATTTCCATTCTCAAAGCAAAACACTTGCTCTTGCTGTAACGTATACGTATGGAAATTTTAACTGCGTCATTAACTTATTCGAAATACTCAATATATATGATACGGTGGTTTGGAATATGACTGCCTCGTTGGTCGTGTTGGTTGCAAGTGCGACTGCCGATCGGAAGGTCCTTGGTTCGATTCCCGGATCGAACACTACAACATTTTCTAATTTAGATTTTCTAGTAGTGATTCGGAGTCCGGATATGTGCCCGATGCATGGCAATAGGCTCACCACCTATTCCATAGTGGGACGTAAACGTAAACGGTGAAACGTGGGAGTGTTCTGCATTCCTCTGCCTACCTCTTCGGGGATTACAGGCGTGAAGTAACGTTTTTTTATTTAATAGTAACAATGGCTCGATTGTAATGTGACCTTGAAAGGAGTAGCAGGAAGGTCTTAGGATTAAGTGACCTGCGAGGACCTTTGCTGGTTCCTATATATGAAAGAAAAATGGATTGGTTGAGGGACGATCAAAATAAATATTGAAGGTGGTTGGAACATAATGCTATTAGACATGAATTCCGCTTTACATACAAGTTACAACGTAACATCACGCCTGTATTCCTCAAAAGGATAGGCAGAGTGTAGTACACTCCCATGTGTCACCAGTTAAGTTTACATCCCATGGAATAGGTGATGAGCCTATTGCTATACACCGGGAATAATTCCCGACTCCGAGTCACTACCAGAAATTATAAATTAGTATCACAAAAGAATAAATAAATAATAGAAAGTTATACTTTACTCTTCAGGATTATGTTATTAGATGTTAGTGTAGAAAGATAAGAAAAATACAAAGTAAAAGAAAAAATGAAAGATATTATACATCGTGGCCAACTCACCACAAGAGTTGTTTGGACAAAAAGTGCTACATATTAATTCATCATCGGTCGCCTTTCTAAATATAGACGTCGGTGCGGTCGAGATAATGTCTTATTCGGTCTTAAAAAGTGTCTGGAATTAGGGGCAAAAAGTTTACAATGAAATTTTATTGATGGACCAGCTGACCCGGCGAAGTTCGTACCGCCCAACAGTCTGTTGCTTTGCCCTCGCATTTTTGTTGGTGTAGTACACATTTATATTGGCAACACTGCTACTGATACATAAAATGGCGGATGTTAAGTTTAGAATATTAATTATTGTAACATTTCATTAGAATTATAATAAAGTAATAAAGCAGTATATTATTGAAATAATTGTGTATACTAATTATATTACCAATTTTAAATCTCTGATATCCGTAATTGAGAGTTATATGAT
Source organism: Microceris scylla (assembly GCA_018245595.1). Taxonomy (NCBI): domain Eukaryota; kingdom Metazoa; phylum Arthropoda; class Insecta; order Lepidoptera; family Hesperiidae; genus Microceris; species Microceris scylla. The sequence continues at coordinate 3,452 of DWDT01000522.1, forward strand.
TTTTTTTATTCTAACTCATGACAAAATAAAAATAAAAATTTTGGCAAAAAAAAATTTCGTTTACAATTAACAAATGAAAAATAGCAGTGATAGCCTAGTGATTAAAAATTCAGCCCCCCCACTCCGGGGGTGCCGGGTTCAAATCCATGGGGCGCACCTCTTTAGAAAAGTGCGTTTTAAATTTAAATATCACTTGCTATCGGTGAAGGAAAAATCGTGAGGAAACCTGCACACCTTAGAGATTATAAAAAAAGTTCTAAGATGTCTGAAGTCTGCCAACCCGCCCTTAGCCAGTGCGGCAGACTATGGCCTTACCCGCTCAATATGACAAGAAGATCCATACTCCAACAGTGGAATTATCATGGGTCGATTATTATTGATTATTAAAAACGTAACATTACGCTTGTAATCCCCGAAGGGGTAGGCAGAGGAGTGTAGTACACTCCTACGTTTCACGGGTTACGTTTAAGTCCCATGGAATAGGTGGTGAGTCTATTGCCATGCATCGGGCACATATCCAGACTCCGAACCACAACTAGAAAATCTAAATTAGAAAATTTTGTAGTGTTTGACCCGAGACCTCCCGATCGGCAGTCGCACTTGCAACCAACGAGGCGGTCTATCTCAGGTATCTCCAAGAATATATCATATAACTTATTTTAGATAACGCTCATATTATAATAAAAAAAAAATTACAGCAAAAATCTTGTATTTACCAAGTTTGAAATTGAAACGATCCGATTCACGACAAATATTTATTACCTTTGTACATAATATACAATATAATACATCGACACATACCAATATAATATAAATGCTTTTATAAAATTATGAAATCAAATACCAGACACGTAATGTGGACATCTGCATCTATTTACATTGAACAATATATACCAAGAATATAGAACAATGATATAAAACAAATATCCAGGACTTGACAGCAATAGTAGGTACCTATTATGAGAAAATTATATACATATATAGGCAACTGAATCATGAGAAGCACCACCAACCAGCAGCAATGCTGCCATATTTGCTAGAATTATAAAGTAATTCAATCAACACACATCATAATACCACACCACATCAAACACCATTAGTACAAGTAGAATGTAACACATATCTGTCTCTGTCTGCATATAAAGCCTAAAAAAACTGTTTGAAATTGAACCAATCCCCTTTTGTTAAAAAAATTCAAATTTATTTATTGTTATAGAGAGCTTATCAATAATTCATCAATACCGAACGGCAGAAATAAAATTAAAAACCTAACCCGACTACGACAAAAACCTGAGTGGATAAAAAAAATATTTCATGATATCTTGGTGGTTATACACGAGTGCGAGTATAACTCGGTTAGTGTATATATTATCAGGATGTATTTATTACATATCAAACATGCTTAATTTTTTTTATTCACGCTGTTTTATGTTTAACGAGCGCCGTATTAGATTTGTGGCGTCACATTTGTCAAAACACCACAAACAATTTAAATCTTTAGGAACAGACGAACACACAGATGTATTGCGTGTAAAAATAATTTAATTATAAAAAAATTAGTCATAGTCGAGTTGAACAGCTTCAAAATATATAGATAATTTTATGTGACGCTCAAAAATGGACACCTAACTAACACTTTAAATTAAATTATATCGGAAAAAGAAACAGAGATTTAAAAAGAAAGACAGAACTAAACGAAATAACATTTAAGAGTATATAGAAGTAAAATCTCTATGTAGATCTTCAGAACCCTCTTGTTAAAATATTGAAATAGAAAATGTTTAATATACCAATGCTAAGAGTCTAAATATGTTATTTAACTAGTATATATCATTTAATATATACTGACTTTTTTATATAAAACACTACAATTTTCGAAATGTGTTCAATTTATGTAATTTAAATCATTTTATTATTTTATTAAATTGTATGATTATAGGTCTGTCATTTATAAATTCATTATTATTCATTTGTATATTACCTTACTGATTAAAAATGAAATAAAAAGTGAGTATTGGGAGCCAGAACTGGCCCCAGGCACTAGTCATAGACAAGTGACCCTACCTTCTGTCTAGATTTTGCTATTGTTTTTGGTATTATGTCACAACATATGATACAAATGGTGTCTTTACACACTGCACTCTGCACATACTTTCTAAACAATGTCTTTTAAAATACTTTTCGTTTGTACACATTGCGATGTATGAGTATCATCATCTTTTTATCGTCCCACTGTAGGACACGGGTCCCCTCTCCGAATGAAAAAGGTCAAGGCCATCGCTTGCCACACTGTCAAAGCGCAGATGAGCCCACTACATGCTTAAATAACATTATGATCATTATGTTTCTAACAATATTTTCAGTCACCGTTAAATTAAGTTATTTAATATTAAATTTAAAAACATTGATAATTTTATAAAGTCAGATATGCAAGCCAGACTCGAACCTGTGATCACCGGAGTGGAAGGCATAAATCTTAACTCATAACTTGTCATATGAAAAGTAAAGAATTCCCTCTTATAAAGTCCTTTCTGCCTACGATCTATGAGTATACATGTACAAGTACCATGAAATCAATTTCATATATGATTATTTATTTATTTAGTCATTAAATGCATTTAAAAAAATGGAATGAAAGACACAACCTACTGAAAAAATCTAAAAAACAATTATGAGACTATTTAAATAATTCTTGGTTGTCAAAATAAATATGTTAGTTTTAAACTTAGCAAAGAAAAAAGGAGTATCGGTACCGGCGCCTAAAACAATCATCTATATAATCGCACCCAGTTAGTTGTCTGATTAAATTGTCTACTTACAATTAAAGCAAAGAAACACTTCGAATCTATCAACAATTTTAACTAACGCACATTTGCAACAAACGATTATGTGAATATTTAAAGTCTACAAAACATTTAGTTAAATGGTTACAATTTTTCTTACGTCCGAAACTTCTGCCCCGCCCTTATAGGGACTCCCGGTAGGAAAACATAAATAAATAATTTTTAATAATCTCATTGTCTAAAAGGGCTCTCCAAAACTTCAATTTCTTCAAAGTTCATACTTTCATTGACAATAAATAAAACTTTTTTGCAAGTTAAATCATAGACCAATATATTTTTATCAAACAGATACTTTTTTCAGATGGGAATCGAACCAACAGCTCCTGGACCAGTGTTCATATGTACTAACCACTGGACTAACAGGCCAATCGGAATATAAACTAGGATTATGAAATAAATAAGAAAATCGAATGGTCATACAAGTTTCTGAATTTGGCTTCAACGAGTCTTTGTCTATTTACACGCTTAGACGCGTATCTTCTATCAAAATGATTTGTTTTAGGTCAAGGTCTAGTCGCTAAGCTGCTAGCCAGGGAAACTAAAAGTCTTATATTTTCGTATCTCTTACACATTTCATAACTTAAAAGGTCATATGCGCTGTCTCATTGCAAGTTAAGCAGAGAAGCGTTCCAGAAGGCTCCATCTGTACAAAATAATAATATCATCATCATCAGCGTGTCTCAGTCTACTGCTAGAAATAGACCTCCACTAAGGGAGATTTGACCACAGTACCCACGCTGATGGCTACAGTACCGACGCTACCCACGCTGGGCATGATGCGACAGTACCCATGCTGGGCATGCGGATTATGGATAAACAAAACAACAATTTAGTACAATCGTTAGTTGCAAATATTCTTTTAAATACGTTATCCATGTTTTATGTACATATTGAATTTATTTTTAAGTTAATAGATGTAAAATTCGTCAGGCAGTCCGCGTTACGACGTCAATCGAAGTTTTACCTTACGTCTACGGTAATACTATCTATTCTGTCCGGACCCCTCGCTGCGCAGCCAGCCGCCGCTCTAGCCGCAGCTTTATGTACTCCACCTTTACTATCCTGTGAACATACATTGGTATATCATTATTAATTATTTACACACTCCACTACCGCCACTTGTGCCACCTGGCGGCGATTAGTCAAGGCTGCTTCGACCGGCCTCTTGAGTATGAGAGACATTCTCGCCAATCACCGTAACTACTTTAACCATGTTAAATGGAGATCGTTTTTTTGAGCCACATCCCTATAGGGCGATTAAATGGTTACATAATTATATTCACACAAACTTACAATGACATGTATATGCATACACGCATTCAAAAAGGTTCCCATTCCTAGATTTATCATGCGATATCTGGCTGACCAGTAAGTATACTAGTAATATTTCGCGGCATTATTTCTGTTATGAGACAATATTATGTACATTTTTAAACAAGTGCCACACCAGCTTGAATAGACACGGTGTATTTTCTTGATCAATCAATCTGCCTGAATACCTTCTTGCATCTCTTCCCTTGTGAATAAAGGAATTATAACATAAGCACAATATTATAGTAAAATTAATACTACACGAGAAATGTTCTCTAAAAAGTAATTTTCTGACCTGATCAAAAGCAGCAGAGCCAGGAAATCACAAGTGATCAGCATATAGAAGACATAGGACCAGCTCCCCCAGCTGGAGACCACGCCCGCCAGCATGGGGCCTATTGCAGCACCTGTACATACAGAACATTATTTCTTTACATGGGATAGCTTTTCATCCAGCGTTTGGCATTGCGACACTCCTATTTTCTGGATTTTGGGTTCAAATCCTGTATATGTCATAAATATGAATTACTATGTGACTATAGAAAACTATATGCGTTTTAAAGATTGACTATCACTCGCGGTAGCAGTGAAGCAAAACGTCGAGAGGAAACCTGCACATATAGGCTAGGCTGCATCTAGCTTTCCATCAGGTGGGATTGCAGCCAAACGCGAGCCTATTTCTACATAAAAAACATCTTAGACTTCTTCATACTGTTCGCTAAGATGCGTGAAGTTTACCAATCGGCACTCGGTTAGGGCGGTAAACTATGACCTTAACCTTTCTCATTATAAAAGGAGACCTATCTCCAACAGTAGAATGACAATCGAATCGATTATGATTCAAAATGTGGTAGGCGGTGCCCACCGATGCTGCCGGTGCCGTCGATGATGGCGGTGACGGTGGCGAGCGCGCGCGCGTCGCCGGCCAGGCTGCAGTGCGTGCCCAGCTCCGCGCTCACGGCCGTCGTGATGAGCGCGTAGGGCCCGTTGACGAGCACGCCGCCCGCCACCAGCAGCGCCACCGTCAGCGCGTACGACTGCGCGCCCCACCACTGGTACGCCAGCAGCTGCAACGTGCTCAGCCATTTCAAACTTTATATCGCCTTCCAATTCCAACTTCGTTCGCCTGAACGAAGGGGAAAGGGAGGCTGTCTTTTATCCGAGGCGAGATCTACATACTTTACATTTCCATAAAATCTAGATGGCTGCGAAATTTAAAATGGCTATAGCAGATAAGTTAAGTGTGAACTGTAGTCTAGAATATTTTAATTGTCAATTGCTAAAAAAGCCCATGTATCTCTTTGGCGCAACTAGGTCACTCAAAGATTATTGATGTATTAAAATGACAGTTTAACTCTGGCAAATACCAATCTTTTTAGGTATCATACAGTATGTATATTAGTAGTATATTATGTATTATTATGTAGTTTCATAGCTGAGAAAAAGTTGATGCGACGCTTTTAGATCAAATCTACAAAATTAAATTGATGTTGAATAGTAATTATACAGATTCATGAAGAGGGAACTCACAGTGGGAGCACAAGCTGCATAGAATACGACACAAATGATCGCCGGGGCCCCCACGCAGTCCGCCAGCAGCCCCGCCAGCGCCGCCCCTACCACCCCGCCCACGTCGAACGCTATGCTCAACTCCCCCGACTGCTTGGGAGTTAGATTGGCTGGAGACATAAAAGTTTATGTTAAGACCTAAGTAGGTGATCTGACTACATCTTCACACCAAGAGAACGCACCTTCGTATGTGCATATAATTTTTTTAAAGTAAGCCGGATTTATCAAACCTTGATCAGACTTTGTAAGTCCGCGAACCTATTCAACTCATAGTAACATTCAAACCAAACCAGACCAAAATAGGGCAAGCTAGTAACTTTGGTACGAAAGGATAACATTTTTATCAAGCGTTACCAATTAAGAGAAAACTACCGTCAGTGAGTCCAGGCGCTAGTAATACTTACTGGACGTGTTGATATACAGTGGCAGCCAGTAAAGAAAAGTGTAGCTGACCAGCTTCGCGAACAGCAAAGACAGGGAGAACTCCAGCACCCCCGGGATAGCCACAGCACGCGTGAACGTGATGGCGCTCTGCGACTGCGACGGGGACAGGAGCGCCGTCTCCTCCGTTGCGTCGTCTGACTGGATCTAGACATGATAAGGTTGTTATTAAATACACTCTCCGGCTGATTCCAAACTAGGTCGTACCTCTGCTATAATTTTCACCAATGCAGAATTTTTCACATGGTTTCGACACAAAATTTGTCTTGTAATCCACCCATTCATTATAGTAGTCAGTCTCTCAAAAGCCGGCAGATATTTCATTAGCTATAATAGCCTCTATCCAGAGTTGATTTGTTAAGTGCCTCAATATATCTCTCGCTGAACATCTTCGTTCTAATAAAGAAGTGCAAGACTTTGTAAATAAATCCGATAAGATTATGTTAGTCAATAGTTACTAGACTGAAGGTGGAAACTTTAGTCCAAAGTTCAGCTGGATCAAGAAACATGGACGGATGGTTGCATTATTTTGCAATGGTTCCTACAATCTTGCCTATTTCGTGTGAACAAGTTTCATATTAGATGATCCCCGACATATCTTACAATGAACCATAAAGTAGCCAGCAGTATAATGGATGACTCATTTCATCAGTGTTGAGTTGAATGGATGAAAGTATGGACGCTAGCGAGATAGTTTTAATCTGTAGTATATTTAAGTCTTCTTTTGTAAGAAACTGTCCTTGGCAGTTCTTTTCCTACGCTTCGATAGACTGCACGTTTTAGAGACTATTTTAAGATATCCTAATCTACCAGGACGAGGGCCAGGATTCGAACCTCAGATCTCTGTAGAGAAAAGCTTGAAATCTAAACCCTAAGCTAGTTATGCCTTTATATGGTTTCAATACTAAATTTCAGTGATCAATAAATACCGTTTAATATATTCCCGACAGCAGATTTTATTATTCTGCCTACCCCACGTGATATTTTATAATTTTGCATCTAATATGTGCACGTTAAATGGTTAAAAAAGCACTACGCCCGCAATTTGCTGCTGGGAAGCGGTGAAAATTTCTTATAAACTGTCTTTTTACGTTATACAATCCGCAAGAGACATACAAACCGACATGTCCATCTCGAAGAAAACTCAATGTACGTCTCATCGTTGAAATATAAGAGTGCAAGTTTGCACTATCTATTATATGCACATGTATCTGGATTGCAGTCAACGTTAAACAGCCACCGAGCTTTCATTTGGACACTGCTATAAAATGGAAGTAATATCTATAGTTCAGGTACTATGTAGTATGTCGCTAAGTGGTTGGTGCTTACCGGTGGTGCGTTGGCCGAGTGGCGGTTGGGGCGCAGGCTCGCCGCCTGCAACGGCATGCGGTTAGATTCCGTGCTTGTGCAAGTCAAGTGAAGATATTAATACATACACACTATGCATTATGGATCAGATTTTTATCAGAAAAAAATTGTTGCAAAAAACTTTCAATGTTTAAGCTCAATTTCATTTAGTTCGGTAGGATATTCGAAAAATTGGATATGGTGATTCAGAATGCAAGCGGTGCCACGTGTTATCACAAAATGGAACTTTTTGTAGTTACAGTCTTGTAATATTGAGTACATCTTTTAACATAGAACTTACAGTAATGTAACATATTTATAACAAAAATGAATAATTTTTTTCTGATAAAAATCTAGTTTCTTGTTATTTCGAAATTTCCTTATTTTCTACATTTAGTCACAAAAGTCTACCTGCATTGTGCTTATACTCGTTTAAGGCTTATAAGTGCAATGTGGACGGCGGCACAAATACTGATGTTTTATTATTGTTAATACAATTAAATGATGTGCACTGTACTGTATGTCGACGTTTCGTGAAAGTATGTCATCAGTGAGCGTGGTGGGACTATAGGTGGGAAATTGTTAATGGCTGACTCTCAAGCATTCGAAGAGTCACTTTTAAGAATACTTTAGACATTCATTCATTAAGATACTAACTAGTCTTTTCATCATCTTTTTAAAGATAGATTTTATTTTGGTCAATTATTTTTTACTAGCTTTTTCATGTTATGATCTGTAGAAAGCACTTATATACACTGCACGTATTAATGTTGAATTTACTTCGTTCTATGCGCTATAGTTGCCAATTGAAACAACTAGGTACACATATCTTCCTTACTTACATTCCAAACTTGCGTCATTTCCAAAATGTTTAATATAAAACCTATAGTTTCGCTATCATCAACCCTTTTTATCTTTTCATTGTTGGACGCGGACGTTCTCTCGGAATGAGAAGGGTTGAGAACTTAGTTGTCTACCATAAATCGTTAAAGAGCGTTAGTTAAATCAACAATTTAAAGTAATTGTGAAATAAAAATTAAATCTAACTTATTAGTAAGTCGTCTACCCATATTATCCCATACCTGATCGCCAACTATAACTTGGGTGGGTTCATCTTCATCCACTGATCGCCTCGACTGACGACTGGGCTGGAATAATAATAAACAATTGGAACAAACGACATCTGAACTCAAATTATGTCGGGTCTGGGCTATGATTAACCAGACAACTTATCGCCCAATCAGATGGATGTATTTATACCTCTCCTTAGTTTCTGCAAATTCTTATTAATGGAAACTATCGAAATCTGGGCATTTTACGTTATACGCAAGATGTTCTGAATATATTATATCAGATGCTAGCGTTATGTTATAAAAGTGCCTAATAGCCTGAGAAGAGTATGAGTTCTGTTATGAACTGACTGAAGCCCCCTCGCCCGGGTACAGGCCCAGCGCGCGAGGCTCGGGCGCCAGGAACAGGAACACGACGAATGCCACAGCGCCCATCACCAGCGCTGGCCAGATGAACGACAACGCCCAATCCTTCTCCACGTACTCCGATGCCATCACCGTGCCTGCGGGAATCAAAAAACATATTTCTATAACTGTTTTATCAAATAACGTATATGCTTTGCTCTTATTTTTTATTAGCACCCACTTTGGATATACATATGTCAAGAGAACAATCTACATTATGCCTTAGTATCTCACCTTGTAGATTTTCTAAGCGTACTAATAGCACATTACTGGTGCATTTATAGATTAAAGTAGTAATTATTTTATCAGCTTAATATATACATGGTAGCAGGATTTTTATAAGATCTTCCGAAACATTGCCACCTTTAACTCAAATTATTTTTATAGCAAGTAATAAGTCACAAAGAGGAGATGTATTTTACCCAAAATATTTCCAAGCGAAGTATGAGAATTCCAAAGGCCGAAGATTAGACCTTTCTTGCTTTTCCCGAACCACTTGCCCACTATCGCCACTGTGCCCGGCCAGCCCGTAGTCTGCGCTATACCTGCACCCGCCTGAAAATTTTAAAAATATTAGATTCGTCTGCGGTCTGTTTCCATCCAGAAATTTGGATGTTAGAACTAATCTTACCTGAACCAGAAGATAGAAAGAGATGTGATGAATGTCGAGCGTCTTGCCCAACCCGAACAGATAGCAGAAGATAGAGGAAATCAGCATTCCTACGGAAAGGAAGTACCTCAGGTCGACCCGTTCCGCCACCATTCCTGAGACACATGCAAAATGTTTCAACATTATGAAATGAATGACTTATTGGATCCATTTTAAAGTAATGTAGGGCAGACCCTCAAGAACCCACGCAACGGTTTTTTTTATATTGAAGAAGTAGAAAGCAGTAATGATCTAAACAATAATATGATCACTTTGTTATCAGCATTTAAGAATCAGTGAAATATTGTAGAGAAAAATGAGAATAGGCATATGATATAAATATATATAATATTTAAAATTCCGAAATTTATATAACTATGTACACCAGAGGCCATAGAAGCGAGCACAGACTAATGTTGTTGCAATTCGCGACAGATGGCGTTGAAACACAACTTTTACATCGTTCAATCGAACGTAATGAATATTAGTACATACATATGTATATGTATGTCGATTTCCAACCCGCATGCCCAGCGTGGAAATTACGGGCATAAACCCCCTTTTCGGGGAGGCCTATGTCCAGCAATGGACTAAGATAGCCTGATGATGATGATGACATATGTATATAGGTATGTACATGTGGGTATTGAGTTTTTTTTATGAATTATCAGCCGTGGGATTCAATAGCATGCCACTGAGCTCGATCTTCAGTTCTTGGAATCCAACCGCTGCCAGCCACTTTTGAGGTATTGAATATCGAATATATTCGATAGTAGATTCATTAGCGGTAACCATTTTTAAATATTAAACATTTCATAATTGTCTTTATACATACATAATTAAAATATGTATCGGCTTAATTAATAGCTTTCCCGGAAACCACATGAATTTAGCCAATATATAATTAAATCAGAACCAATTAATAGCTAACTACTGATTAATTCATTTGTAGGACATTTTTGTGAGTCTGTCAGTAGATACATTACGTAGCTCACCAGAAACAAACATGGCGCCAGCGTAAGAGAACAAGAACGCCGAGTCCAACGTTCCCAGGAGTGTGTTTGCATCGCTGCTGTCTGCAAATAAAAATCATCGTGACTTTCACCCCACTTTGTCAATAATTGCCACTGATTTAGTGGTTAAATGTGAGGCAGGCCTTAAATGTGGGCAGCGTTCTGGTGGATTCGATTCCCACGAAAACATACAATGGTATGAAAAGTACGTGTATTTTTTTGTGTCTGCATGTACAATTATCTATAAGTACGCATTTATAAATAATTACGTAATGTAATTTACTCAGTACATACGAGTACATGTACAGAAATTTCTACACCTCCATCGGAGAAAAAGCAAACAATGGCGCTAATCACATAAAAATCGTCACGGCTGCAGCTAGTCGTCCAGTCCCGTCAAAAGTCGTCAAGTCGATTGCTACATGCTACAATACCTCAGCATTATGAAAATATTGCCTCATTCTCTAACTTCAGAACGCAACCTATGTCTACCTATTAGGAAATATGTGTACAACAAACACAATAGTGAATGGCTCTTCGGTTTTGTGGTTAGTGAAGCTAACTGCCGAGCAGGAGGTCCTGATTTCTGTTGGCACAAAGAACAAAACTTGGTGTGAGGAGCACGAGTATTTGATTGTGGCTTTAAACCTATCGTTATAAGTATGTTTTAGATATGTACATACGAGTATATGTATATGTAGTTTAAAAGTTGTCTGGTCAGGTTTTGATCAGTTTGGGATCAGATGGCTGTGTATGAATTGTTCAAAAACATTATTATAAAAGCATCAAGTAAAATTTCACTTTTTTAAGCTTTAAAACCACAAGCAAATAATAATATTATCCGATATTGATGTCAGTCACTCGTCACTATGCACTGTAGAACCCCACAGAGAATCTCAGTATGGGGGATGGGAGCGACAAGCTTAATTATAAAACTGATCACCTCATTTCAATCGATCATTCCTTAAATATTTCACTAGCTATATTTTTACTGATCTGTTAGTTCAGTGATTAGCGACCTTGACTTCTGAGCCGAGAGATGGGCGTTTAACCCTGCGTAGGATAAACATTTGCGTACTTATCGATCTAAGTTAAGAAGGTCAGTAGGGTGGTGTATAGTTCGATTATCAGTTTTAGTCATCATAGTATATCCGCCTGGTTTGGGATCAGACTGTCGAATGTGGGTTGTTCACAGATTAATATTATAGTAAAGTTTATCTATCTGATCATCATAGTACACGCTCTGCCTGGTCTAGGATCAGACTGTATATATGTAGTTCATCAGCCGCCTAGTTACCATAACGCAAGCTGTCTTGAGACTTACGTTGCGATCAGAGAGCCGTGTATGGATATGTCCCAAGATATGAAACCGCCACGCGCGAGTTGTTCTAAAGCTGCTAATATTATTATTGATGTGTAATCGCTTGTTGTTGAGTGCACTCGTGTAAATAGACGAATGTAACAGTTTAATGCAGCGCAACAATTTGAGGTCGCACGTGTAGTATACCTACATGTACATTCGATACATTGTGTACTTTTATCGTACTAGTGCTATAGTCGCTGCTGTGTCGTAATCAACTCTATTACAAAGACGGTAAGGTACAATTTTGCTTGTACCTTTCGCGGCACTTTAGGCCCTCGTGATTTAAAAATCATAGTTACCGGAAATCTTCCCCCTGCTTCTTTCCCACTGGTCTTCCATATGTCCCAGTTCCATTTACATTATTATGTGACTGGTTACACAGACGCCCCCCCCCCCCTTTAAAAAAATGGCATCAATAGTCATCTAGACTCTAGATGACTATCTAGATTCTAGAGGCATCAATAGTCTTTGGTATTACTGACATTTTTTGAGATAGAGAATATAAACTAATACAACATTTTTCTACTGCGCTAGGTATGTCTTCTGTGAACGCAGTCAAGTACCCAACAAGTGACCACGTTCAACTGTAACACAATATGCAACTAACGATATACGTTTCATTAATACATTACAGAATTCAACTGAACTCTTTCGTATGATTTGTTTTTCATCCGCCGCCGCCGAAGGCCAGACACGACAAGGGAAAAAGTTACGGAAACTACTCGGTCAAATAATTTGTGGTAGCCAAACAAGGAAACGGGAAGAGTTGCATTGAAATTGTACCATTTTACAACAATCTTGAAAATTTCAACTTGCAATAACTAATGTGTAATTTTATTGAATCAGCTTCTCCGCTGACAAATCAAGAGTAGCTTGTAACACAGATCCCATAAACATGTACTGAAAATACCTACATCGAAAAGAATCATTTTATGTCTAATGTCTGTGACAGCTGGAAATCGAAGTCTAGAGCACAGGGTTCTTGGGTTTCTGATATAGAGGCAGGACAAAACCGAAATGTTCTGGAATACATTCGAGAAATTTCCAGAAACAAGTTTGGGGGCTATCAGAGTTCGTTCTTCATGAGTTTCCGCCAGTTGCCGTGAGGTAGCGGCCAAGACTGTACCGTACTAAGCGATTGATAAATAATACTCACTGAACGGTGCCCAATTGCACCACTGGTCGTCGCCGGGTTGCACGTCCGGCGGCGGCGTCAGAGCGCTGCAGTTCTGATGCAGCACGCTCTTCACCACTGATATCGGTTTCCTCGTCAGGTGGTATGTCATGTACGTGAAATAAGTCAGAACCAGAACGCTGGCTTGATACCTGGAACAAGCCAATTTGGACTGTAATGATCACCCATGTGATCGGACATTGGACAATTGACATTGATAGAAAAAGGTCAGTATGGTCCTATGGGGACTACCACGCGTACATAACATTTTTCCAAGAGGTTAATATCATCGCTTGTTGTCTCAAAATAGAATAAACTGACAATTTTCATTTTTTGATTTTGTTTTATCTGCGCATGCCACACATATAACATGCCTGTATACACAGACAATGCTTATGGATGTGTGGAGCTTGCTTTGCATGTTTCGAGGGATTTGCATTGAGCACTTTGTATGAGAACAAGTAGTTACAAAGTTTCCTTCGTAACATGACTATTTCTTTATGACTATTCTGTAACAATACAGATTATTTCCAATGACGACAAAGTTAATAGCTTATCTATTTCGTCTCGTAGGCCCAAAAGTCACAGGGGCGATGCAACTGCACCAAATTGCCGATATACCTAACAGAGGATTCAGAAATATTTAGCGGGGTTTTATATAATGCACCATAGAATTCGTTATAATGTACACGTAGATAATAGCGCATATTGCGAGGACGATAAAGATCATTGCCGATGAAATGATAACAAAGTCGGTACCATAAAAGGCCACCCGCAGATACAAATAAACGATCACTTTCGCGGCGGTTATTTTGACGTGTTTTTATCTATTTCTTGGTAATGCGAAACATTATGACAATATTTTTAGATGTCTTAGAAGTAACTATTGAGCATTAAAGAACAAGTGACTGTGACTTGCAGAGTCTTATCTGTGTCTAGACACTCTACGCCATGTTAATTAGGCAGTTTCCACAGTCTGCTTGTAGTGCTCTCACAACCAAATTGCTGAAGCTAATTTGATGCAATTTTATACATGTATAAGACTACATTTCAAAAATACCTATTTTCATTTTGATATTAAAAATTCAATGTTTTAGGGAATAAAGACTACATGGCTAAAATTGAAGCGGTTATAGAATGTGTTCAAGGAAAGTTGTTTTTCTTTACTTTCAAGTTATGCCCAGTGCAGCAGAGTGTAATAGAAAAAAAGTAACATCACGCCGATAAAAAAAGTATAATCCCCGAAAGGGTAGACAGATGAGTGTAGTACACACCTGTGTTTCACCAGTAACATTTAAATCCCATGGAATAGGTTGTGAGCCTATTGCCATATGTGCAGATCTAGATTCTGAGTCACTACTAAATTCTGAATTAGAATGTCATAGATGGTGTTAAAAATTGTATTAGATTCCTAATATACCATTTGTTGAAATTGGTTACAGATGCTATCATACACTCTATGAGCCTTTTGGAACATGCCATGTTTAAGGGTACTGACAGCAGTATAATATTCAAAGCACATAAAGTACTTTAATAATACCATCATGTAAGTAATCCATATTATTATTTAATTTACTTATCATTAACAAGATAATGTTAAAAGCCATTTACATTACATCTACCAAATGATAACTGTAACGATGGTGACACATCACTAAGATAGTTTATGCTAAGCAATAAAGGATTAAAAGTATAGATATACTCTAGGTCTGTTTCAAGCAAAGGTGGGAAGAGCATTTTCTAGGTATGTACAGTTCCTTTACTTCCCACCAGATGGGATCAAGGATAAGAATTAGCCTGTCATCTAAAATAAAATTACACTACCTGGAGCTAGCATCAATGCTATTTGAAACCCCACACTTTCCAACCTTCAACTTACTACTCAAACAAAAATGGTACTTAATCATTTTGTTCATTATTGGACTAATAGGATACCAGAATAAATGAATGGTGCCACACCAATTGTTATTACAAACAAATTGTAAAAACATTTTGTTTTCTGACTGCCTTGTTGGTCCAGTGGTTGCAAGCATGACTGCCGATCTGGGCACTGAGTTCGAATCCTGGGTTGTGTACTATTTGATTTTTCTCATTCAGAATTTCTAGTAGTGACTCAGAATCTGGATCTGTGACTGGTATACAGCAATAGCCTCACCACCTATTCCATGAGATGTAATCATAACTGGTGGAATATGGGAGTATACTACAGTAGACTGCCTACTTCTACAGGGATTACAGGTGTAAAGTTTTATTTTTTTCTGTATTTTAACACTTGTTCCCTTTAACTGTTTTCTTCATCACATATGTTACTTCACAACTTTTATCTTCTAAGGGTTGACTGGTGAAGAATGTTGAGATATTAAATTTTTTTGCAACATGTACATATATGTAGATCAGTGTATATAAATTATAATGGAGTATATACCCAATACTATCATTTAGTCAAACAATTGCACACACACATCTGGCCACACGTGAACATGTTACATTTAAATGTGTGATGTCATCATGATTACATCTGGATATCTGTTGTATTCATTGTTTGTACACAGTTTCAATATATAATTTATGATACAATATCAATATGCAGTATGTATTCATTATGTATGCATTGAAACAAAACAGTTTTTGTTAATCTTTTGACTATATGACGTACATACATCAGATGAGCTAGCATTCACAAACCATGAATAGACTACATTGTTGTTCATAAGCATAATATAATTTTGTACTTTTGATTCAACCGATCTGTTGCCTCAATGGTTCAATTCCCCTGCAGGATAAAATATATTTGTGTGATATGTGCAAATGTTAGTTCTGTATCTAGGTGTAAAAAATCCAAATAAGTATTCATTTAAATCTATGTATACAGGTTATCATCCATCTGGTTACCAATGCAATCTGTTCAAATTTACTTTAAAATCCAATGACTATACATACATAGAAATAGTGCTAAAACTATTGTTCAAAAATAAATATGATCTGTCACTTATGTGTAACTGAAGGTGCTTGTTAAGTTAATCCATCATATCTTATGCACATGCAGTCATTCAGAGGTTGTTACCCACTTTTTTACTATTATTATATGATCTTACTTGCGATACAAATCTATCTACTTGCGAATCTACAAATGTGTCCTTAGAAGGCGCTTGTATGCCTAGGAAGAGCATATTCACTCTTGTTTTGTGCCCTTATCACCCGAAAAGTCTACAATATTTTGTATATGAATTCTGATTATAGATCACTATTGTAACTGTTACAAATTCAAAGGACAAAGTTGGAACAATATCTGCATTACTGCCTCATTGGTCAAGTGACAGCAAACACTACCGCTGTTGGAGAGATTGTAGATTTGAATCCTGATTCAAGTATGATTGGATTTTTAAACTTTGATTTTTCTATTAGACATTACCAATAATGGCCTGAAGTCTACAGTTGTACCTAATGTAGAGCTGAAGGGTCATCACCTATTTCATGGTGGAACACACATGTAACTGGGAACCATGGGAGTGTACAATTCTCGACCTAGCCTTTCAGGGATTACAGGCCTGAAGTTACGTTTTTTTTACCTTTTACATTGGGGAGGTTCAAGGAGAAGCAGTGATAGCCTAGTGGTTAAGAATTCAGCCCCTCACTCCGGGGGTGCCAGGTTCAAACCATGGCGCGCACCTCTTTACAAAAGTGTGTTTTAAATTTAAATTTAAATATCACTTGCTAACGGTGAAGGAAAACA
>DWDT01000523.1:0-20369 GCA_018245595.1 Microceris scylla
GATAATCATCAGCCTACTCCCGTCCACTGCTGGACATAGGCACCTCCAATAGCACGCCACTGAGCGCGATCTTTAGCTTTTCGCATCCAACCATTGCCAGCTACTTCGCGCATATCTTCACTCCACCTAGCTGGAGGGCGTCCTACGCTATATTTGTCAAGTCGTGTTCTCCACTCCAGAACACATATACTCCAGCAGCTATCAGTTCTATGACAGATGTGATACTTATACTTTAATTATTACCCCTTTCCTAGCTTTCACTGCCAATTATATAAAACAAAAAATAAAATATTGTCAAAACACTCATTATCTCACTACTCACTATAAATTAATGATACATACACTTAAAAAAGCAGCTATGGAATAGTTGCACTTTCCAAAAAACTTGTTTAAACTGAACATGAGGGTACTAGACAGGATAATAAAACACTATTTATAAAAAACACAATACTTTTTAAATACTTTATTGAATGTTAATTCCCCATCTTTATAAAATGAATTACATGAGTAATCTGGAATGAAGTGCTAAA
The DNA here is from genome assembly GCA_018245595.1 of Microceris scylla. Lineage (NCBI taxonomy): Eukaryota > Metazoa > Arthropoda > Insecta > Lepidoptera > Hesperiidae > Microceris > Microceris scylla. Next base: position 531 of record DWDT01000523.1, read on the forward strand.
AGAAAGATTGTATTTTTCTTACATTTGTTTTGCTTATCTAATTTAATTGTGTACAAAAGTTACATCTTCACTTGTCTCTCACTTTAATAAGATCATCTAGATCCAATGCTACACATATCTCTTTTGAAACGGTGTGTGGGTTGCGGTCCAATATTTCTGTTATAGGGTAGTAATTGTCACGATTGTCAACATTCCATCCAGAATACTGAAATAAAAGTAATGTAATGATAAATCGGGAACGGATTATCATAATGTAACTAAGTTGCAAATTTATTATATATTTTTTTCTGATATTTATAACATAATATCTTTTTCGCAAAAGAGGTAGACCAAGGAGTGCAGTACACCTACTTTATATGATTATTTTTGTGTTCCATGTAATAGGGGACAAGTCTATTGATACACAGCAGACACAGATTGAGATTCAGTGTTGTTACTGAGAGTATAAAGTTAAACGAAACTTATTAATACTTTGTCCAATGTGTGGTTCGAATCCACTACCTCTTGCTCAACAGTTACACTAGGAACCACTATACCAACATAACAGTCCAGTAAATGGGTACAATAAATACTAAATTACATACCACACAAGTGCATTTGTGAAGAATTTTTCCATTTGACTCCATAGGAATGAATTTTTGCAACAATGCTTTGCCATCTATTTTCCATAAATTCAATTCGTCCAACTTAGAAATAACTGTGTCCCCATCCCATTTCACATCAGATTTTAACAAAACAAAGTTTCCAGACTGGAAAGGAAAAACAATGTGTCATAAATATAAAGATTTTATAAGACACCCCACACAGTAATGTTTATATACAAATCTCATAAACAACTTACATGGAAATGCTTTGGTACATCCTTCGATTGACTTGAGTCAGACTTATTACCATCCGAGCCATTCTTCTCATCATCAGAACCCTCTTCCTCATCTAATTCTCCCTCGTCATCCTCCCCCTCTTCATCTTCCTCACCTTCACCCTCACTTTCCTCAGATGATGAGTTTTTACGTTTCTTTTTTGAATTGTTTAAGGATGCTCTTGAGCCTCGTTTCCTACCCCCACGTCCAAGCGGCTCATTCTACAAAACGTATTTCGATAAATTTGACATATTTCTAACATTTATAAACTATTGTATTAATGACTATAAATACTTCAACAATTCTGTGTTTACCACACTGGGACCGAAATATTTATGGATTGGAATGATTCATTGCAGACATTCAATAACAAAATCTGTGTCTGATATGAAGCTTATCTGTATATAATCACTGGATTAAAAACCTAACCTCGTATATATTTCTCGTCGTTTTGGTTTGGCACGCGCCATTTCTAAATGACTCCAATGTTTTATAATAAATACAATGGACACATGAACCAAAACAGAAAGCAATTAAGTATTATTATAAACGTAGTATTACCGAGTCGGCATCTGGCGTCCAATCTTCGCCTGAATCTTGGAACTCTTCTGGTTCACCGCCAGCTTCTGATCCGTCGGATTCATCGTCTGCTTTCTTTTGGGACTTCCTTTTACGCATTATGTATAAGCTATAAATACGCGAACTATAAAACGATAAGAGTACTAATCCACGCCACCTGAAAACTTAGTCCTTCAATTAATCGCAACCTTTACAATACGATATCGCTCGCTAATTCACTCAGCAAAGCAAAAGCAAGCCATCAGATCAGACATTAGTCGATGGTCATCATACCATAGACAATTATACTTGAGATTTATATTTAATTGTATTTATTAAACTCTCCATTATTATTACGATATATTAAATGCATTTTATTTGATTGTAATGGAACAGGTTTTCTGTAATAACTAAATTAATATTCATATTGAATTTATTATGGATATTTATATATACATAATAAATTCAATATCATATTTGGACATTTTTACAAATTATATAGATTTACGTCAGATCACTGATAGACGGTATCCTTTTATAGAAATCGAAATAAAATTCCTCTTAAACTAATTTCATTTTAAATATTTCATAATGAGTGTAAACGCATGATTTTACATGATGATTGAATAAAATATATCTATCTCCGCTGTGACTCGTGGCGGTCGTCCACAGTTCGGTTTTCACGATTCTTTTTACCGCGCACCTGAAAAATGTGGAATGAGCTTCTATCCGAGGTTTTTCCTGAGCATTATGACATGGGGTTCTTCAAGAAAAGCGCAAAGAGAGCTCCCTTTCATAGCCAGCAAAGCACTGGCGAGTGGCGACTCCCCGGGTGTTGCAAGTGCTTACAGGCGATGGTGACCACTTACTAGCAGATGGCTTGACTAGTCTTGACTAGTCTTGACTAGTATTATATTTATATATTTCAGAAGAAAAATATAAATGAGCTGTTAAGCCAACTGTTGCTATTACCTGATAGTAGCTATTATTTTAGACTATGGATAAATAGAAAGAAATGGTATATACAGTGTTACATTCAATATTTTACTTTAAAATGATTTCTGTGTAGCTTTAACCATTAAGGTTGCACACGCGACGGAAGCTTAATATTTTAAATTAAATGTACACCATCTAAAACTGTACACCGTCAGATTCTGTAATAACCAATTATTACGAAATGACTAGTATTATACTGAATCAGTATTGACTTAGTTTACTTATATTGAGTCAGGCAACTGTAACTTAAGCGTTGGTCACAATGTGAATATTTTCTGTCGCATTATTATCACATGAGCACGATGCACATAAGCGAAGCCACGCGATGTGGCTAGTTGAATACGAATCGTATAAATATTCGCATAAATGTATTCTGATCGCAAGTTACAAGAACGTTACGTAACTCCTCACGTGTGAATGTCACAAAGAAATGCACAATAGCTCTGTCACACAGCCGGCTCCGGCGGCTCACGATTGACCCCGTTCAAAACTGGTGGCATTAGGAGAAATCGTGGTATTCTAAATTCAAGTAAATGCCGTTATGTATTCAACGCTGATTTAAAGCTCGATCGAATAATACGTCTACTAATAAACACCTTGATCCGGCGCGTTGTTCTCCATAGTTGCAATTGTTTACTTATGAAATGTCACATGCAATAAGTAGGTGTGTACGCCATGACAAGTAAATGGAAAAAAAGATGCAGACAAATAAAGATGACAAGAATCAGAGTCAGTCCGCAATGGCAAATGCGAAAAGTTACTATATAAACAGGGACCTAACAAACTACACAGATCGCACAAACGTAATATCTCACTCCATCCGCACGACTAGAACACAATAGCAATCGACATACATAGGATACATTATGACACAATCACATGCCTGTAATCGGAAAATGTTATCTGCGTGCGTTACGTTACACCTGAGATGACATTTCGCGGTTAGCGCGGATCGTGACTGCGAAATGACAAGCCGTGGCATTCTCAGAGCATTTTTCACCTTTGCGAAAGGAGTCGTGATCGGTAACGGGCGCTGTACGCGAGCGCGCACTCCATACGATCGCGGCTCCGAGACCCACGCGCGTTGCTCAATAGCCACAAAGGGGCGGAGAGAGTGGAACTGAACGGCTCTATCGATGTTTATCAAAGGAAACCTGTGCACTTTTACCCACGCACTCACTTCACTCCGATTCTTAAGAAACTCGGCAGATGGCTCCCATACAGATGGACGTGTACAGAATGTAACAAAGGCAATGTTTACCGATGGACAAAAGCTCGCCGTGATAACGTCATTCGACATACTCTGGCCGCACTCGCTCGACCCCACATCCATAATCCATCAGGCGCAGACCGGCTGTCAGCCACAATCCGGTTGTCGTCTTTATTAACATCGGGCGCGGGACGCTTATTTTTAGCTCCTCCGTCCGCTATAGTAGCAGTTTTTGCTCCGGGACGGGGAGGTGCGGCATGCCTGTACTATAATTTTATAGTTCCGGAGAAACGGTTAAGGGAAGCGACAGTCACATTTAAACGTAGCTAATTGTCGGTAAAACACGCCGCGCGGCGCCATTACGACATATTTGCGCACAGGGGCGTCGTGCGGAGGCGAAGGCGGTATCGCGGAGTGATCGCACACGGGCTCACGTTCGCTCCGGAACGTTATGGAGGTTAAGTAATTCATCCCGGTGAATGTGCAATTTAGCACGATTCCACGTCGGCGGAGACACAACAAAGGCGCAGGAGACGGGCCGCGTTGCACAATGGGCAGCGCAACAACGCGCGGCGCCGGCGCACTCCCGGATTTATCGCCGATGTCGGCCGCCATTGTTGCGTGCCCGCGGACGAGCCAGCAAGACCGCTTCATTTGTGAGCTCTACTCTATTAGGCCGAGAGCTATGAAACTATTGAAGAGCGAAGCACATGTATCTCGATCAAATAACAATGTATGGCAATAAACTTAGAAATTGTTCTACTTTTATTTTACCATTGTACATATCTTTTATAGCATTTTCATTTTATAAGATATTTAATTAAAACATAAGAAACAACCGATGTTTATAATAACTACATCTCAGTTATTGATGGGTCGTCAGCGGAGCTATTGGAATGAGTCATTATGTGGATGCCCACACATGATTAATGTTTCCCCAAGCGCCGTACACCCTCCGCGCTGGGGTGTACATCAGCTGTCAACACAATATGACGGCCGATAAAAACCAGACGAATGTATGCAAAACAAAGCATTCAACATCAATAAATTGATGCTCTGAACAAGTTGAAGCGAAACATCTGTCTGGTCTGATCTTGATATGATCCAACTTTTGACTAATACTTGTAAAGACGATTCGAGAATATGATATTAAATAATGTAATATATATAAATCTTAGTGCAAAAATAATTGTTTATAGCATGAAGAGAGTTCAAAATAAATATCTAGTGTAACAATGGTACAAATCACACTGTTAATGTACAAAACCCATTTTTAGACAAACATTACGTGGAAACACACGTACAGGACAATGCCAGCCGAACGACAAACGGTCGAATGTAAAGCACGGCGGCGACTCTACGAATCTCAAAGGCCTATATTCACCACATTCTCAACGCAACCACGTATACATATTTACAATAAAACTCCATTCAAAACGGTGCCTACAACTAAATTACGTGAAAAACGCGGCTCGATCGCGGGCGAACGTGGGCGAAACAAACGTATAATGAGACGCTAATTGCGTTTAAACGAGCCATTCAGGCATACCGCGATGGTAAAAACGCTATTAATACACAAACACGCTAACACCGAACTGCATTGAGACGAACAAAAAGAGGCCAGCTAGGGCCGTGTAAAGCGATGTGGAGTGATGTAGAGTGTGCAGTGAATGCGTGCGGCGAATTTTGCGGTGATTCAACCAGTTTACGCTGCGGCTACTGGAGCTGTAATCGATATCGTTTTTACTTACCTACCTATCTACCTTTGCTAGCGGTAGATAGGTAGGTAAATATAATGTGCACTCTGGTAATTAAATACCGCTCGTAATGAAATCTTTTTTAAGCCTTTCTCTCTGTCTATTGAACTAGTTAGTTCGCAAAAGTCAGTCAGCCATCAGTAACTTGCAAAAAGGTTTTAGTAAGTCGCTTGAATATCCTACCGAGTACTATGAGTTATGTACTTGTTTCACATTAAGAATATCAGTCTGTAGAAACACTAACACCGCATAGGCTTAAGTTCGATACGTTCTTAGATCATCATCTTACTCATTGATCGTTTGTTTTCTGTTTCTTTTAGCAATCTATAGTAATATTGTACAGCTGATAAGATGATTTCTTTTTTGTTTGAAAACACTAATCTCTAAAAGTGTTAGATTGGAAAATAAACATTTTCAAATTGATGACTAGATCATTTTATTAAGAGAATCGAACGACAACGAGGTGAGGTAAAGGTCGCAAATATTTGCGCTTTAATAGACATGTCATAAGTTCAACAGTTCTTTACTAATGTTATAGACCAAAACGTATTGGCGTAGTTTTGTCTACAAAATAATTTCTACATTAGTTTAATTAAAACTAGGCCTGAACACCAGCACCATTAATACCATTGAACCATTATCGTTAATACTGACTGGTTGGCATGAGCCATTATCGGTATATAAGACGTGAAATTCACAATACTGACTGGTTTAGTCGTCCAGTAGTTAGTAGCCTAGAGTGTTGAGTCGGGGTTTGTGGATTCGAATGTCATCTAGGGCAAATACTCGTGTGATGTGCACTATCATTTTGTAGGTAGGTAATAGGAAGTAGATACCTGGCTGATTGCGGTATGGTGCAGTCAGTCTAGCAGGGCTAGATACGGTGACCTCATACGGGCAGCAGCGTAGCAAGAAACTGGGCTCTGCGATTCCTAATCCGAATACCCAGAGTGGAGTTTATGAGCTAGAACCCTTCAAGGAGACCTATGTTCAGCACGGACCGATGATTGATGGACTTGGAAGTGCTGATGATGATACATTTCGTTTATCAGACGTCTGGTCATAACAGCCCAGACTTTGTTCAAATTGAGATCAGATAACCGTGGTGAATGGTCCCAATATATTATTGGTTATCAGATAATAACTTGATGCCAATATAGGTGTCAAATCAGGTCGTCGAACGATAGCCTGCGAACGATAGCATAATATTGCGAATAACTGTTTATAATATTGAAAAATCTAATATATGCTTGCTTCAACCTGTATAGAGACAAATTGAAAGTTAATTTGTTTATACGAGTAGCAAGAGACAGTAACATGAGACTTATATGGATGTACGTCAAAACTAATATTAACAAAATGCTCATGACATAATAGTGTACGTTTTATTTTCGTTCCAAATGAGCTGCCTATTGTAAGGACGTCTGGAACTGACTTTTCTATCAGCGATAACACCGCTTAGTACTAATACTACTTTCAAATTATATAATTTATCTCTCTATTATGTACATTAAGATGACGATACATTTTTTAATATTATCGCTTGAAGCAAATTGTGCAAACATAACAAAAACAAATGCATTATGTATGTTAGAATATGCATACATTTTTTAATCTTATTGCTTGAAGCAAACGTCACAAAAAACAAATCCATCAACAATCCTCACGAATCGCCTTTCCCGCAGCAAAATATTCACACGCAAAAGTGGAAACCAGCCACATTTCCAACGTTCTCGTATCTATGAAATACAAAATAAAAAACAATAGACAACGTACTAATACCAACTGTACTGAATCACGGTCCCTTGAAAAGTGGAAAAGAAAAAAAAAAAGCTCCATTGTTTCCAAAATGATCTTGGGAAGGGTGATACGAAATCCCAGTTCTATATCGTGGTATCGTTACATCACATTTTTACCGTTTGCAATTATTCATACGCCACGTTGATAATGACACGCATATTGCTGACGACAGCTGGGACCATCGGACGGGGGCTGGCGAGGGTGCTTGCGAGCTCTTCATCAAATACGGCCACTTACTCCACACTGTCACAATATTTGCATAGTGGCGCACAGCCCTACTGTTCGTCTATAATCTATATGCTGCCAGTGTTATTCATTTGAGCTTTTTTTGTTATTAACAACTCACATATTTAAAATCAGTCTAATTTATGAAAATTGATTAAGTTATGTACTGGCTAATCTCAAGAATATTTTTGGATTTAGAAATTAGTCACAGTGGCTGTCCCTGACACTCCTATGTATGTCCCTCTCCATGCACACGTGACTTACATTTCCGAGCCTTTTATCATTATTGTGTTGGAACACGGATCTCCTCTCATAATGAAAGGGGTTAAGGCCATAATGTGCCATGGGCAAGGTGCGGGTTGACAGACTTCATACACTTCAGACTTTTTTTTAAATTAATTCTAAGGTGTGCAGCTTTTTTCACGATATTTTCCTTTACCATAGCAAGTCATATTTAATTTTAAAACACACATTTTTGTAAAAAGATGAGCGCCATGGATTTGCACCACAGAGGCTGAATTCTAAGCCTTGTAATTAATACAAATATATATAGACTCACGAAACATTATATGCAAAATGATTAAACGAACTAAGAAATATATATACATAAAATACTATAAGTATTTTTTAACAAAACAATTAACAGGCAGTTGTACCGTCAAAGTAGACAAATTTGCAATCAATGATTAAGTCATGATTGGACGTTAATTAAAATATTAATCGGTGTTGGTCTCGAGACCTTGGGAAAAATACTAAATTTGACTTAGCGCCCTACCAGAAAACAAGATTCTATCATATTCCAAACATAAATGTTGTGTGATTCTTCTGTTTCACGTAACATTTTCGTCGCTTCAAAGCGTGTCAGTACATTTTTCACTCACCAAGTGGATCATTATGTTACATAAAAAAAAATATTTTACGTAATCATTAAAATGCGCTTTGTAGAAAATGAAAAAAAAAAATAACAGCCTCTGCACACACGCCGTCGAAAATTCCACTATAACTAAGCCGCGTAAAATGCCCACCAGCAAGGGTGCAACCCTTTGGCAAGGGTAAGGGGGATTCAGACAGCTTTTAGGCAAATGTTTAGCGCTTTGTCTAGACTCGAGATGTGTTTTCTTGTTCCCTAGGGATCTCGTGTCGAGAGTGAGGATGGGGACGATAAATACGTACGAGTGTGTGCTGTAGAAATGTCTGTTATTATTAACATCCCGAGCTCCGGCAGGCGGTGAGGGCACTTATGGTATCACGACGTCGGCTTGAAGATAGTATATTGATCTTGTTGGAGAACTACTATCTTCTACTTAAATTGTTTGAAAAAAATATAATGTCTTAATAGTAACATAAAAACATAGCACTAGGATCAATGGCAGCAATGGATGCAATTAAATATTACGCAATGCAGTAAAAATAATATGTAATATCAATGACACAAACATGACCATTTTACGACAGACCATAAATCTTTGAAATTAAACGTCAAGGAAGTCGCAAAAAATAATGAAGAATTCGTTCATTAAACATTTCTCGGCCGACCCAGCTCCGAGACTCGATTTCCGCGTGTTTGTCGACAAAGAAAGGGATACTTTAATTCTTCCCACGGGAGCGGGTTACGCTGCGTGAAACGAACAAACCTGCGCCAGCAAACGCTGCTGTTTGCGCAGAATAAACACTCGTGAATGGCCGCTTACCGCTCGTTTTGATCTTTTTTCAAATCTGTGACTTATTTCCATAGATATTACGTTTACATAAGGAACATGTCATACACCTGAAAAACATATTAACAAAACATATTAATAAATTTATTTAATATGTGTACATGTAAATTTATTTAATATGTGTACATATAAATTTATTTAATATGTGTACATTAAATATTTCGTTTTATAGTTTCATAACTAATTGAAAGATGATTACGTGCCTACCCCAGCTTCTCATCATCACATGGGTTGACTGGTACAAAATGCCACTTGGCATTAAGTGTGCCCTTTGTTACCAACAATAAAGGATAAATAAATAAATATTCAGCCAGAAAATCAATACTACAAAGGCGTATCATTGCAATGAATGTATGAAAAATGCATAGATACGTACATACATAGGTGCGCATTAAATGATTTCGCTTTTATCTTAAGCGTTGGTTACCACAAGACATTCCTGTACAGCCGAACTGTTCATCCATTTGATAAGTCGTGACTGTCTCGCCGCCGCCGCCGCGGCTTACGACACGACAGCCTAATTTGCATAGGTAGGTATGCCAGATGCACTAATTTCATAAGTCGCGGCGCCTTCTAATGATGTGTTTGCGCAATCCGACGGCGTTTTACATAAAAACGACGGCGGCGAATGGGCGAATTGAATTTTTATTGTCGTCTCTCCTCCAGTATCGGTGTCGCGGCCGTAAGCCGCGCGACTGTACAGTTAGGAATCCGACGCGAGCGCCGCCTCAGAATGTCGAAAACGTCACCTACGCGCCGCCCTGCCCGATCGGCGACATTGCGTTTCGACAAGATTTATTCGGTTATCGTACCGCCATTGTAGGGCAAATGTCGAACCCGTTGAGATACGTCGAGCTATTAAGTAGCAACCGTCGAGATTAGAGCTGCATTCTAATCAACGAAACTCGTTTTAATGCTATTTGGCTTTGAAAGGTACGAAAATGACTGATGCACATTCATTACTTCAATACGTATAACAAATATCGTCACATTTCGTTGATAAATCTGCATCGTGATGTACCTACCTAACATCACAATAGATCGAAGAGAATTAGACGAATAACAACAAGAGTTACCAAGGCAAAAACAAGGACGACTCCGACAACTTCCAGACTGTGCTAGTGCGCGCGGTGTACACTATTAAAGTCTCGTCCATTGTTTAACTTCCGACAGTAGCTAATGATATGCCGCCCACGCGAAATTTAAACGGTGATCGATTTATGTTAGACATGGTGAGTTACAGCGGCGTGGTGCTGGCCGCTGTGTCAACGGGCCGCGCTGAGGCGCAATAATTGCTACTTTTGATTTACACGGCTTGTCAATGCGCCGGGGAACAAATACAGTGCGCTATTGTTGTAAGCCTTTATTACTGAATTTATAATGGGCATAACGAGCCACGACCATCGATATATTCAGATAAAATAGATTCGTACAAAGGTAGACAGTAATGAACATAGTAATTACGTACTAAAACTATTATAAATGCATTATTATCGCGCAACGCTCCATTCATAATGCGTTTAAACGACGCTCAATTAATTCTCTCAGAAAATGTTTTCAGCGCAAATTGACTTTCACGTTGATTTTTTAAAGCTTTTACTCCTTAAATGGGTCGCGACTTAAAAGAATCACACCTCGTTAAGCACTCGACGAGGTCCAACATTTTATAAAACTTAACGTTCATTAAAATGAAATAGCGTGCAATAAATTTTACTTCAGATAATGATTACAACGCAGTAATATACATGTATTGTAATTAATTCTATTTATGTAAACACTAATAAATACAAATCTCGCAATCAATACGACTGTCGTCGTTTAGACAACACGAGCCGCTCATGTTAAGAAACTGTCCTATCCAATCAATTAATTATCTCGTATACTGTTCGCGTGGGCGACAATATATTGCTTACAGTTGTACATGCTATAATGGCTCGATACAGGTAACATGACAATAGACCGGTATGCATATTATCACGTTTATAATCTCCGAAATCTTTAACGTGTTTCGATAACCGTTAGTGCGGTCGTTGAGTATTAGGAAAACAATAGTTCGAAGTATTGAGATTGGATATTCCCATGGGACATAACCGTTGACAGAATAAATCTCGTTGGCTCGACTGTCAAAGCAAATAATTTCTAGTAGTTAAACAGAGGGAAACTATAGTGAAAATAAACATTTTGTGCAAAGTGCCATAGCCATACACTAACAATAATAGGCCCCACGTTGGGCGCCACTGGGGCGTCACGACATAATAGCAGTGCACGTGCGGAGCGACAACCCTAGGCTTACTTAGAACGTAATACTACTGTTTCTATGTTTATATTTTGCAACTCACTGAGCAGTAACAACTATTCACACGGTGGACACCCCTAGTTATCAAAATGTTGTTCGTAAACGTGCAGGACACGTGCCGTCTAGGATAACTATAATTTGAAAGAGAAAGTCAACGTAACAGAATAATTCAGAACGAACACAGACGGAATAAATAGCGGAATAATATAACTAAAATGGTACGTGTATCTATTTAGATAACGTAATTCCATACAACCATATCATAAAAATGTAACAACGACATAGCTGAGACAAATTTTATAGCTAAAAATTACACTTCAAAATCCGGTTACATGTTATTTCCATTTGTTCATTACCTTCATCATTATCAGCCTACTCCCGTCCACTGTTGGACAAAGACCTTTCTAATGGCACACCAATGAGCTCGATGTTTAGCTCTTCGCATCCGACCACTGCTAGCCACTTTGCATTTGGTAATTACAAAATATTTTTTGTGCGGTCCACGCGCCATTAGCTTACAAATCCAAGATGGCCGCGTCCATGAGCTCGGGTTAAGCCAACAGTCCGCAACGGCCATTAATCTAAGACACGCACATCCCGCGATATGTCATATTTATAGGTGCCGCTTATAAAACGCATTAGTGTTACCTTCCCTATCCTACTGTGACGTTACGGAGTTTTATAAAAATAGTGAAACCGAACATTTATAGGTTCCACAATAAGCTGCCGTATCGTTAAAGGATTAAGATGTATTTTTCTTCACTTTTTATAACATGATACTTGATATCGACGCACGTGGCCCATTAGTGAAGATGCGATGCACTCGGGGCCATGATGCAGTTTAAATGTACGCGCATTCCATAATTCTATTTTAGGTCATACTTTACCGACTACATGTCGGGCTTCGGAAGCAATCGATCGAATCGACTTTACGGCTCGTTATCACTAGATGGCAGCACTTTGAAATGTGTAAAATTGCGTTGAATAGTATTTTTATAACTGTAATGTTGTCATATTACGTGTACTTATGTACGTGTACTTACTCTTGCGCTTATTGTATTAAATACAAATAAATATACCTCTACCTATCTTGGTCGTGCATCTCAGCGAATTCTACTACATTGTGAAACGGAGAGGACAGACAAGTTACTACGAAATACCCTTATAAATGAAACAAAAAGCTCATACATCATTCGTATACAACGACGTACAGCATTAGAATGGCAATAGTGAATACATTTTACAAGAGGAGCGGCGAGTCTGAACTCCAGAGGCGGACGATAAATCCTGTTCGACGACGTTTCCCTCAAGGGCGTTGGTCTAAAATTAGCTCGGTCGGGACGAAGGCCGTTCTTCCCGACTCGCGAAGGACGCAACTCGCCTACCAGCGTCACAATCCCAAAGTCAATGCACGCGACACACCCGCTTATTTCATATACATCGCTGCATATAGTAACCACTGTCGATACGAATTTCCTTCAGGGCTAGCAATGGATTGATTGCCACAGGGCTCGGATGCAAAGCGGAAGTCTAACATAGATAGAGCGTGCGAGGCGCGCGTCGTCCGGGCAAGGCTTCTACTACTTACATGATACGTATATAACCATAAGTCATTGGCAGAATAAGTTCGAACCTAGGTGAATGCTTGTTCAGCTATCTCGAATGAAACGAGTATCTAATGTAAATGTCAATTGTATGTTAAGAATTAGACGGCGGAGACGCATTGTATGGATTTTGGAATTCTAAATGGACGTCAAGAGTGTTTTGGTTGGATGAATTTTAATGTTCTTCCGCGAATACCGAGCGAGAGCGCCGGCTTATTGTTGTCGCGAAACGCAGGTAAATAATTTCGTTTAAAAATATTTCCCGCGTAACAGACGAATTTATTACGCACAGTCAATTTATTTATCAGTCAGCGCTCAAAATTATTCAACACCTGTTTTAGACAGAAGTTGCTAATATAAAGGTTTTGATTAGCGAAATGGAGACTTACATAACTCAAGAGTTATGTTTCTATTGAGAGCTTGCTAATATCTGACACATTTATACGCATACTACCTCGATGCATACATGTGGTCGAATAATGCCCACCAAGTATACAATTTTCGATAATTTTTTTAACTTAGACTGGCTCGTTGGTCGAGTAGTTGCAAGCGCGAATGCCAATCGAGAGGTCCTGGGTTCAAATCCCGGGGTGGGTACTATTGGATTTGGTTTCTAATTTAGAATTTCTAGTAGGAATTCGAAGTTTGAATGTATGCCCAGTGTACGGCAATAGGCTCACCATCTATTCCATTGAATGTAAATGTAACTGCTGAAACGTGGAATTGTACTACCACTCCTCTGCCTGCCCCTTCGAGAATTACAGACGTGATGTTACGTTTTAATTTAACAATTGAATACTGGTGTTAACGACATAATGGTTTAATTAAAATAAAAGCAATAAATAGCAAAGTTAATCTTGATAGGTACCTACTGTATTGGAAAAAATACAATCACACACAATCACCCACACTAAGTTTACGTTAGTATATATGTGTGTGTGTGTGTGTGATAGGACAAGAAACATGAATATCGTGTGTCGTTTATCGTGACGCGGCGGCGACGGCGCCAGCGCTGCGGACTGGTACCTACGATTAGAGCCGATGCCATAGAAAAACTCAACGCAACAACAACACACACTGTTCCAAGAAAACATTAGTTACCGCTCAGTGTAACGTTGATAATGACTTCGATTCGCTGGAATATGACTTTTATCGAATTATAAATAACTCTGTAGGTATTTAACGCATCGCGGTGACGCCATGAGGAAAACCCGGCGCACTACAATATATCATTCGAATTAGGTCAGTGTCAGTATCGAACTGTTTCGAGAAACTTGACTGTGTCCTTTACATAAAGAAGGACTTTTTGAGCAGTGGTTTGCATTTTGACCTCCTAATCTAGGTTTGAATCCTAGTACCTACGCATTAAGAATTCGCAAACGCGTTAAAAACGCACACGTTAGCGATATGAAATATTATTTTTTTAATGCTGAAGGAAAACAAAACATTCTTTATGATATTTATAATAATTTTAAAAATATCGTTTTAAATATTAAAATGTCATAGAATAATATAAGATAGTGCAGTCATTGCAATATCTCCCCTTCCTTGGTTAAATAAAATAAAAGTCCTCGTTTGCGTATCCGCTTTGTATTCATTCTCATTCTTCTCGTTTGTATTCTTATTCTTGACCTAAATCTCATTCCAGCACTCGGCTATTCAGGGTTTATTCAGAAACCGGGACGATGTTAAATTACAATGCTCAAAAAAGTTCACCCATAAACATCGTTGTACAAAAGACAACAACAACGGAGCAACAATAAAAGGGTTGTCCTTGTTCTCTTTAAACTCATTTGCCATAATATTCGAACACGAGATTTCTGCGTAAATATTACACGACATTTCTGCGGAAATATTACGAATGTAGCAGTGGTTTAAATTTTATCCTAGAGCTGGCAAAAACTTTCCAAATAAACAAACAAAAAAAATATTTTCACCGTTGATATACATATATAGATCGTTTAAGCACTAATATAACTCATTTGTATACACGTGTGCGTACGCGCATACGCATACGAACTACTGTGTGTGTGTTCAGTACATGCTGCAAAAATGTTGTTGCTGCTAGTACAATATTATGTCATGTGTGGAGCAGTATAGTGCATTATCGTGGTCGGCGTAACAATGCGTGGGCTTCGGGTTCCCATATCGAAATTTTAATAACGAGGACAAGAAACGTACACAATGCGAACGTAATCGCTCTCGTTTCTCGATTGTGTCTCGCCGCTCGGCATGGAGGAACACACGAGCGATGATATTTTATCGGCCATTATGCGCCATTTGTATGTAGGTTTAGTTGAATAAAAAAAACCATTAATGCCGCAGAAAGAAATACGTTCATACGTTAATCGCATTTTAGACGGTTCACATTTAACACGATTTATTTGTAACGTGGAAATTTTTTTAGGTTCACGTGGTACAGTGAAATGGCTTTTTTGTGAAGAATTATTTACAAAAAACTTTAAGGATATCAATCGTCACATTTACCCCTTACGAAAGTTTTATATAATATTTAACAAAATATCCAATGCTTTATACGGAATAGTTATCCAAATAGGGAGTCATGGTCTCGGAGTTGTACTTATCGGTGTACAAAATGTTGAAAGTAAATAAATGAATTGTGTAAATGGACTATCCGTGATCCCGCAACCTGCGTGGTGCATCTACACCAAAAACCACGGGATTTTGTATGTAATTTTGGCAATCTCTCCGATCCTAAACTGCAGCATCACTCACTAAGCATGAGAACTGATCTGCCGTTTCATTTGTAGAGTATGTATATACCTCTAACGATCTTTTTTTAATGTTTGTTATTACAAAATGGTAATTCGCGTGGCTTTCGCTTACGAATGTTGCGTTTGAACTATGTATTTACGTGTAGGTATACCTGACCTTTAAGTTTTTTTATGGAACCAATTTTGTTAAAGAAATAACACCATATATAATATGTTATTTCTTTAACAAAATTCAAGTGACTTACATCACTGAAACCGGTTACGTCGACTTTGAAGGAATCTGCTTTTATTTATCATATCTCATAAAGAAGTTATATCATTAAACGCAAACTTTATGAATAATTACATATGGTGCTAACCTAGACATATTGTTAACATCAATATTGTTAAAATAATTATTGGCTCTTGCTTCAAATAACCTAACTTATTTGCGCACGAGCGTTTTAAGAGCTTGTATGTAAAAAGCCATCACTCGTATTTTCTATGCAAAAAGTAAAAACATGAACTTCAACTTTTTTCTATGTAATTATTTTATCCTAGAACAATGCTTTAATAAGACGTAAATATGTAGTCTTTTCATTCATTATTTAAACATAATACGTATTCACAAGTTATGCATATAAATGCTTAACTTATCAGGTTTCTGGTTACTATAGCAAGGCGTCTGCATGCGATTTGGAATCGTATGATATAAGAATGGTACAGAAGTGACCTACAGTTTGTCTTCAAGTATCGTCACGTACAAGTATTGTCTGAGCAAAGCTCCCAAGGCTCGGCTTGCAGACCGTTGAGCGCGGTGCACTGACCTTGAGCGGCTCGCCGTAGATCCGAGCGGACAGATATCGCTGTAAACAACTTTGCAGATACAGCAGATGTAATTCAAACAAAGAGAGGGCGATAGGTGCGCGCGCGGCTCTATCGCGGCCGGTTATTTATTGCGGCGAGTTCGGCGCCGGGCGGAGCGCGATCCTGCAGCTTCCCCACCGACAGGTACCCCACTATAGCCAACATCCGTTTCAATCACGAACTGCCCTTATCGAAATTATTCTCAGATATGGCGAGAAGTAATTCCAAAAAAAAACGAACGAGCGAAGCAATGTTATACACAAAATAAACTCTATACCTAAGTGTTGTGGTACCTAGTTCTATGCCAGTTATTTGTACGTCGATTGTTACCGAGATCAGATCGTAATCATTATTGCGAAACCTCAGCGATCCCGCGGGACCGACCGGCCGTATCTAACGCCTACAGCGCATAAAACTACGAAGCTGCCCACTATTTGCATTCCTAGCGCGGGATTTAGTAGGAACGCGGGTTCCTAGAAAAAAATATGCGATACCGGCTATTAAGTATCGGATCGTGAGGCCGGACTGGTTCGGCAGGCTCGGGTGGGTGATAAAAAGCAGGGTGGGTTATTGCGCGGGGTCGGCGCCCTCGCGCGGCCTTCGCCCCCTCCCGCTGCGCCGCGCGCAAGGACGTCGCCCGCGTTGCATAACAGCGGCGCGCACGCAACAGATACCGTACGGGGACGCCGCGCTGCGCGCCGCACGCTGCCGGCCGCACCGCGCGACGCGCCCACTGCGGAATGAAATAAAACCAACCATCCACTGCGTTGTTCGTGGCGCATTAATCGCTCATCTATGAATGTCGCCGCGTACGACGCCTACAACGCTAAAATTTCGTGGTATACACTTTTATATCTTCCACGTTGCCGGCAGCGAGCGCTACCCCCACATTTACCAACTATGAAAGCCAATGTACAAATGACTAAAATCACGTACAGTGTACAAATGAGTAAAAACCAAAGGAGCAGTAGGTGTACTTTGCTATGAGACTTGTAAAATAACACGGTACAATTTCTCAACGTAATTAGGTCTTCGTAAACCTTGAACAGCAGCTGCTGGTACTGCGCAGTTATCGATAGCACTGTTGCATTAACGAATTCCAACGTCACGAAATTGCGTCGTAAAACGGTGAAGTTACGTACGAAGCACAATATTCACCAGCATATCTCAATTACGCCCGATTTATTAGGAACATTTAAAGTGTATTTACCAGCCGTTCGTATTCAGTAAAAAAGAGGTAAAACAATTTGAAAGTAGCCGCGAGCGAAATACGAGTGTCTTCCAACCAATGACCAAACTAATAATACCGTTTCGGCTCCCCGGCTCGCCAATTTGTATCTCATTGGAAATATGACATGCAAATGTCAAAATCGATTGATGGCTTGGTCAGAGACGACACACATTCTACCGCGCCATTACCTTATCGACAGGATATTGACGATTAAGTAGCAATTGTACACGAAAGCTACACTTATTGCAACATTGCAAGTAGCAAACAAATCGAAAACACGGCCCCTATACGCAATACTAGCTTTTATAACTATAAAATTATATGCTGGGTTAACACTACTAAAAATGTCGCTAGAAACAAATGCATAGTTTTTACTAAGTACACAAACGGTACTGTAGAGAAAATTTAAATTCTAATTGTTACGTTACTTCGTCTAATACAAAATGTAAGTTTTAAAAACTGAATACATCGTAATACACAGGGTGTTTATTGTTTTGCATTGAGTCATTTGCGATCGTGGCCAAGTTGATGTGTACATACATATTGATTAGGCGAATAACACCAAATGTTTGATCAGATATGTGTCATGTGCTTGGTGCGCGGCGCAAACGTTCTGATGTTTACGTATGTATGCCAAACAAGTATTTAGGTTAATGAACCGATGTTATACAAGAATAAAAATGACATGAGCGGGGCAGGAATGCGTTGGTGGTTATTTTGATAACGAACAGATACATGTGTACCTACATATCAAGCAATATTAATTTTTAAGGTTGATTGGAAAAAAAAGTGCAACATTAAATGTTATCTATGTATATGAACCAACGCAAAAAATATAATATAAGGTATATTATAATGAGAAATTCGATAGGAATAGCCTACATTATTGATCGACCAAGCCACATCGTAATCTAAAGGAATTGTGAAGAAATTTTGTAACTTTTTGTTAAAATGCCGTAATGGAAATAGCATGTTTGAATATATATTTATATGAAATCCAAAATCATTATTACCCTCTACTTTATATTCTCATTGGGAACGTAATACGAGATAAAAAACCGCGGACATAAAAAAAACTAATCGTTAATATAAGTTTTATCGTCACATTAGATAAATTCTTCAAATATTTCTGATGATTAATCATTACACCCAGCGTGCACATGGCACGTGACCTTTATATTACAAATCCAAGGTCGAAAAAAATCCTCAAAAACATTTAAAACACCGAATGACAGGTGAGCACGACACATTGCGTTACAACACACACTCTTACATAGGTATTTGCTATTAAAATAATGACTATACGCGAACGAATTAAATATATATTGCATATTAACAACATAAACTATAGGGGACTGAACTGGAGTGTCTTGTTGGTCTAGTGGTCGCAAACGCGACTACTGTCCAAAAGGTTCTGGACTCGACCCCAGATCGAGCGGAGTATCATTGAGTTTTCCACCTTGAAATTTCCAGCAGCAGCTCAGAACCTGGATTTGTGCCCGATGTGTGTGAGAATTGGAACTATTGGAATTACTACATCTTTCTACAAACCCTTAAGGGGAAACACAGGGGTGATGTTATATTATGCTACAGTTTAAAGTCCATATACGATCCCATTGAATAAAACTAGAAACGATCGAATATCACGTGTATCGTGAGTCCATCCTAAGTATCCGGCGGATAATCCGCGGATTATCCGGCAGTAACGACGTTGCGACCCGATGGATTAGCAGCGGGTAGGTAGAGAAATCTGTCTAATACCCGTATCACATACCGTACACGTAGCACAAACACGACGGGGACGTAGTACGGTCGCGGAGTTCGTGGAAACTCATATCATGGCGCTTACCTGCAACAATACAAACAAATACATGTATATTATTACCTATGAACATAGACAAAGAAAAATATATATTTATTTAATGACTCAGTAACATACTGTACCTATATATCTAATTACATTGAAATGATATTGTTAGATACAAAAGCTAATTCATGCTGAC
>DWDT01000524.1:0-20369 GCA_018245595.1 Microceris scylla
CCAGGTGGGCAGTGTATGGCTTTAACCCCAAAAAATGAAAAGAGCCCCTTTTTCCAACAGTGGAATGGTAAGGGGTTGAAAAAAAAAAAAAAAAAAAAAAAGTAGCTAATGAAAATTGATGGAATTATAATATGGTCAGAGAGACAGAATAGGACATGATATATTGTTAATATTAAAATATTCAATTGAATTATGTGAACATTCGACCCTAAATTACAAAATGAAAGAAAAGAAAACATAAGCTTATTACATACGCCTACACACACATTACCCATAAACTCACGCGTCTTGGCTTCTTAGTATTTGCAACAAATAAATTTCTCGTTCATATTTCCAATATGACTCCTAAAATGCTTCCAGGATTTTTGCACAACTAAATGAACGTGGATGGATGATGGATACTAAGTGAATGGACTAGATGGGATGATTGTCTGCTCAGAATCACGGGATCCAGTGAGTCCGAAACGTATGTCCTGGCGATGTTGGAAAAAGCCGTACGACTAGTGCTCAGTTCGCTGAAAGTATATTGAATTCTCTTAGCGTCTTTTTGTTTTTTATCCATCACATCACCATCACTCGCCAATTAATTAGCTTCTTGCACTCTTACAGTTATCATTCATTCATTATTTCATTCATTCATTATCATTCATTCTCTGGGCGTTAAATAGGCTTCGCAAGTCGGGAGATAAAAGATGACGGAAAAAACTTCTCGTTCTTTTTTAAATAGAAATTTAAATTGTATCATGGTGCAGTATGACCTTCCATCGTATAATGAACACTCGTGACTTCTTATTGTTCTTATTAATATATTTTGTCTTCTATCATCCATGTTTGTCTATTAATACTCTTTTTTATCTTTATCATTATCATCATCAGCCCTTCCCAGTTCACTTCTGTATATACACCTCTCCAAAAGATCCACAGATTTCACAATACTCGAGCTGGGCATGTGAGATGCAAATCGTTGCTTAAATCGAGAAAAACAGAATGCGGAAACTGTCGTGGGTAGTAGGTACGCGATAAAGATCATAGCTCATAAATATGTATGCTCTATTGAATATGTCATATTGTATCACCGAAAATAGTTTTGTTCTTATCAGTCCTATATCTGGGTTAACCTTCCTTTAACCTACTTGACGGCTGACGTCAATGCTAAGTAGTTGGTTAAAATGAATTATGGGATTTAAAAACATCGACAAAACTTCGTAATTAACATGAAGCCTTATAGTACAAACTGGCTGTGCAATTCGTCTACAGTCACCGGGTCATTGGTAAGGGGTGCAACAATGCTCACTGGACATGGTCTGCTGCCTCCGACAGGTACCGGACGCAAACATGCGTGACTGTTGCACACTGCTACACTGTATCTGCACACATAGTACACAGGTTCGTGAAGAAATCGTAGATGTACGCGCGCCATCCCGCTCACACATCGCTTTATCTGAGTAGCTTGTATGTGTGCGTCATTTTCTATTGTGTGTTTGTGAGATATCTACCTGTGTACGCGCGGTTGTTTGTGCGTGTAACAGTAAAATTGTGTGCGTAACGGTTACAGGTGGATCGTTGTTTATAAACTCTGTAATTTCAACATTCTATTGCACTCGGTATGCAGGAATATTAAATGTTATTTGTTTTTGATAATATACATAATATATGGAATGTATTGAGAAAACGTACACACATGTGTTCACTTCATAAGATAATTGTTTAAGGTTTTACAGGCGATGTAATACTTGGCTTTCATATATTATACTTACTTTTCTATCTTAAAATATATAGTGTCCAGATATTACCTCATTAAATAAATATTTACATGTATTATTGTTAACATACATAGAATAGATGCGTATTATGTTAAATCTCTTTTGCCAGAACGTTCGGTTATAGCAATCGATGAGTTAAAGGTTTATAATTTTAAATTAAGTACATATTATTTAAATATTTACTTTACAATATAAAACATTGTGATTTAAATAATAATTACGATTTCTACTGGATTATACGATTGAATT
The DNA here is from genome assembly GCA_018245595.1 of Microceris scylla. Classification (NCBI taxonomy): domain Eukaryota; kingdom Metazoa; phylum Arthropoda; class Insecta; order Lepidoptera; family Hesperiidae; genus Microceris; species Microceris scylla. Next base: position 2,013 of record DWDT01000524.1, read on the forward strand.
CTTATTTAGAGGTCTCTCTTCGGGGAGACAAGGATATAAATAAGATTTTACTTTGAATTTTACAATGGACACAGATAATGACTTCAATGTGTCAAATGTGTCAAATGTAGGAGCTATATTTAACATACATTTGGTGGTCAAACAACGAAACATTTTTTGAAAACAGTTATTGAACAAGGAGCGATGTTCTACGGATGTCACTACTACTATATTTATTAATTTTTTACACACATCAGTTCTAACGTAACTTCACACCTATAATCTACGAAGGAGTAGGCAGAGGAGTGTAGTACACCCCCACGTTTCACCAGTTACGTTTAAGTCCCACAATGGAATAGGTGATGAGCCTATTGCCATACAGCGGGCTCACATCCAGACTCCGAGTCATTACTAGAATTTGTAAAGTAGAAAAATCAATTAGTACCCGACCCGGGATTTGAGCCCAGGACCTCCGGTTCGGTAGTCGCGCTTGCAACCACTCGACCAACGAGACAGTCAATTAATAGAACAAGATTTATTATTATTACAATTATATCGTAACGCCAGGTCCCTCATGGGATAAGCATAGAGCACCGAGTACTAAATATAATATCAGTCCTTACAAACCTGAAGTGGTTGTAAAACAAGTAGTGATACAAGATAACTTTTTAAGAATGCTAATGTATGTTAAAAATCTGAGTAAAATGATTTTTGCTTTGCGACGTAGGTACTTATCAAAATGCATGGACATATGTATGGTACTGTTAAATATTTTGCGCGTCAAAAACATGTTAAGTGGGCTAAACGTGACGCGACAGTGACTTGGTTTGATATTTTACAGTTACAAGTAATGATGTATGCACATTGTACGTTTTCTTAAACCTTTAAAAAATATTTTACCACACCCTAATTATAAACCTTTCAAAAATATCTTACCATACCCTAATTGCGCACACACTCGTAGATAAAAATTGTCATGTTAGCGTATCTACTCTCTTACTCTTAGTGTCGGTTTGGCCTTTGGCTTATTACTTACGTTTTGTGTTAGTTTAATTAAATATATACATACATACATATCTTCACGCCAGGTCCCTTACGGGATAGGCAGAGAGTACGGAGTAAAGAGTTTAATCAAAGTAACGTTTGGGAACAATTATTGTACCCTTATTCTAACTTATTTTTTACTAAGTCCAAGTACTAAATGATCATTTAGTGATAATAAATCGATATCGATAAAGATGTTTTTATAAGTGCCTTGTTTGTCAAATCGTGTGCAATCATTTTTAAACTTGCTTTCTTTAGCATTTCAATATAGGCTAAGAGGGATGTCCTTCGAGCGAATGCAATTTGCTGGCTGAGTGCAGTGTAGTGGGCGCTCTCCCTTATTGGGCATTTGCTGACAAGCTAAATCAAATGACTGATGGAGGCCATAACAAAAAGTCGATCGTGCGTTCGCTACTGCTGTGACGTTGCAGTACAAATTGGTCTGGATCACAGATTTATTTGTGCCAATATACATTTAAGAGTGGTTACGGTTATAAATTTAGAGTTTGGCGTGTAGCAGTTTCGTTAGTGGCAAATTTTTTCGGCACTGATCTGACAGTTCTCATTTTTATGACGCGTCGTATCGAGCATAGGCGCAGGTGTAGGTGCTTAATTACATAATCATTTATTTATCATTATAATGATCATCAGCCGATGTAAGTCCACTGCTAGACAAAGCTCCGCCTCTCCCACCCAATGAGCGCCAAAAAATGCTCATAGTTATTTTTTAATAGTGTGAATTATTTCCATTGTAAGCTTGCTTTTTACTTGTTCCAGGTTATCTATTCGATTTGAGATATATACGGAGATCTGAAGAGGCGCCTCATCCTGTTGATTTCAGCAGTAAGTAATGAAATAAAATATTTCTTTTCATAGACTATCTCAGAATAGATTCTTGGAAAGATAAAACTGTCCCTTACGAAAAAATATCACAGACAAGGCGATGTCTCTTTGTGGAAGCACTTCTGTGTTAAAAGGACGCTTCGAATGTCTTTTAACGGTATTTTAAATGTGTACATCTACGTTTGCTTTGATTTCAAACGCGCAAAGCTTATCTCAATCCTGACAACATTTTAATATAATTTATTTGTAAGATGAACCATGTTATTTTTTTGATTATAAAAAAATATTATACCGATTACACAAACTCAGCATCATCAGCCTATCTTAGTCCACTGCTGGACATATGCCTCCCCCAAAAGGGGGTTTATGTCCGTCATCTCCACGTTAGGCATGCGGGTTGGGACACAAACCCAAAAATTGATTTTTGCTTAATAATTTTTGACGCTATGCATAATGAGTTTTTCTTCGTGTAATAATGGTTTACATAAATTAAAATATACTACTTATTATGTTATATTTATAATGAGTTAAATTATCGTTATGGAACCAACGTATTTATCTTAAAGTGGGTATAATATTTTTTTGTAAATATGCACATGTAATAAGTACAGTGGCGAGGTGGTGTTTAATACATTTTCTGAGTATTTTCTTGCGTGAACGCAGTAGGAACGACTTTCCGTGGCGTCGAATGCTGATCGCGCTTTCGTTCGTTCTTCGTTCAATTATTTTTATCAGATGTTTAAACAGTGCGAGGAGATGTCTGTTATCTCATAGGAAGTGATTAAATGTGTTAAATAAACGATGAGTATTTATGTTACCAATAATAATTAATTGATAAGACGATGGCAACGTGGAACCTGCGTTTTTTTTACGCAAGCGTAGCGTAGGTCGCCCTCCAACTAGGAGTAGTGACGATATACGCATATTGGCTGGCAGTGGTGGATGCGAAGAGCTGAAGATCGAGCTCAGTGGCGTGCCATTGGAAAGGCCTATGTCCAGCAGTGGACGGGAGTAGGCTGATAATGATGATGATGATGATGATATATTGACTAGATTTAAATGTGTACCCTTATACAAAAACACACCAATTACCTATCTCCAAATAGCCATATATTTTGGTGTTATTTAAATCATCTTATGAGACATATCACGATATGTGCATACATTTAAAAATATACTAATCTGTTAACAACAATTCGAGCATGTAGTGATAACAGTGCAAGAGAGTGCGTGATTGATTATATATGTTTGATGTATAGAAAACATGTGCCTACAATTATAGGCTTAACTACTTTAAACAATATTACAGTGGTTCAGTATTTAAAATTAAACTGGTTCATGGCTGCAGCGTGTAACGCTCGTGCGATAAAAAAAAATATTATTGTTATTACACGCACAAACCATAAAGCTATAGCTAAGTGTGCGCCCGCATAAATTATTTCGCGTTATGCAGATTTATTTCTCAAAAACCAAAAATGGTCCTGCCCTGTCTGTTGCGGTTTTTATTCTAACTATATTTTTATCGCACCCCAGTCATTATATACATATATCATTGCTTGGCGAACAAACATTAACACATTCAATTGTCGCCCCACTGGCTTATGTGGGATCAGTGGAGATATGACTTAGTGGTTAAACCGTCGGTTGGATGTCTATAGACAGCATCGAATATCACCAATTAGTATGGTGAAACTAATATTATCTACTCGAAATTAATTTCTTAATGGTCGGCTTCGATTTAACTTCACTTGTTCTAAAGCCACATCGGATTAGGAGTATTTAATCAAAGTCATAGAACTTTTAGGCTGCATTTGCGAAATGTATTATTACTTCTAGTTGTTTTTCTATGTATTTGTTTCATTTGCGTTCAAATAGAGCCTATAATCTGGAGCGAATAATGTGTGCGCGTATTAATTGCGAAATTTAGTTACATATGTGTGTGTTCTGAAAGGAAATTTGTTAGTAATTTAAAAGAAAAGCTTGTTTTCATTTTTGCGCTGGCTATATAAGATATACTGTCTTATTATAAGGTAACATAACATAGCGCCTGTAATCCCCGAATGGGCAGACAGAGGAGTATAGTACACCTCCAAGTTTCACGAGTTACTTTTAAGTCCCACAATGGAATAGGTGGTGAGCCTATTGTCATACACCGGGCACACATCCAGACTCCGAGTCACTATCAGAAATTCTAAATTAGAAAAACCCAATAGTACTCGACCGGGGATTTGAACCCAGGACCTCCCGATCAGCAGTCGCGCTTGCAACCACTCGACCAACGGAGGCAGTCTATCTATGTGGGTTACTATATTACGAGTACCTATATAGTCATTTACAGTCTGCAGTTTAGTTTGATTCAATTTTATGTTTGTCTGATTTTTATGTAATGTGTGTCAATTTTAAATTCCTATTAACTTTCTCATTTGTATACAGGTATTTGTATACAGGTATAGTTGTCAGGTATCTTGTAACAGACCGCTATTTTTATTACCATCATTAACTAGTTCTGAAGACAATGGGTATGGACTCTTTCAAATATATTATCCTGGTGTAAAAAAATTACGTAACATCACGCCTGTAATCCCTGAAGAGGTAATACTATTGTACAGGCGAGATATCTTTTTTCCATAGTAGAGGACATGCGCTTATTAGCTGTGCTAATAATTAATTATTTGTATAATTTTCAATAGACAAAATATTAAAAAGAAAATTCTTGTGCGTTTTCAATACTATTACAATTTTTCTAAAGTACAACAAAAAAACTGAAGGTTTACCGTTTTTTAATTTAATTCATTTTGGTGCCGTAAAAAATATAATCCGGTTTCTGTTCATTTTTCCTTTTCTCATTCTAAATACGAATTTACCATTGATATTGTCGGCGGTCTAGATTCTTCGTTTTAGTATTGCTAAACTCTAAAGAATTAGGTATATATTTTCCCTCGCAACGCTTGTTGAAATGTTCATTGAATTCAATTTTGCTTTTTGATTTGCGATTGCATTTGAGAATATGGTCTACCGAATAAAATGGTTTTCTATATGTTTTTATTTATTCATGTCTTACTTATCCGATCTCGGATTTTTATGTGAATACTATTTTAAACAATGATTGGAGGCTGAGAATTGATGTTCACTAAGAGCATTGTCGTCTTCTTAGAAAATAAATGGCTAATAATACATCGGAACTCCATTATGTTATCAGTTGGTTATATTTATCCCTCGAGTAAGCCACAATGTTGACAATACTCATTCATTACAAACAAGTGACAGTCATGCTGTATACACTGATACTGTTTGTTGTTACTGTTACACTGTACAGTATAAAAGTAGCTGGCAGTAGTTGGATGCATAGGGCAGAAGATCTAGCTCAGTGGCGTGCCATTGGAGAGGGCTATGTCCAGCAGTGGACGATGACAGTCTGTTAGTGTGTGTGTGTGTGTGTGTGTACAATATAAAATGTTACATCCCTTACATTTTTTTGTGATGAATTAAATCTGTGAATTGACCTCACTGTCCTCATATATATTTAATCCAACAGTCTGTTCGCTTGTATGGTCTCGCAAATCCCTAAAAATTAAAAGTAAAATGATGATGGATTTATTTTAGGAAATATTGTGCAATAGTAATCTACGGTTTTAATATTTTATTTCAGTCAAAACATTTCGCTAGTTTTATCATTTTAAAAAGGTTAGAGGGGCCCATAGTTTTAGGAGTCCAGGGGTTGGTAATTTCAACTGCTGAGCTTGAGGTCGAGGGTTCGATTTCAACCGAAAATAAATATTTTTGTCACGTCCCAAAATATTGCTTCTGTGTCTGCATGCAAAAATACATAGGTATATGTATATAAGCAAATATTTTAACCTACATATACATATAGTGTATCAACCGTCCGGCCACCATGACACAAGCTCTCTTGAAGGTTACTTCGGGGTCAGATGGCCTTTTGCGGAGATGTTCCAAGACTAAGATTATTATAGACTTTGTTACCACTTCCGCAGGTGTACAGCGTCAAGCGCAGACGGCTCTCATTGTGAGTGGAGTAGCGCTGGCCGTGTTGGTGCTTGTCCTGATCTTCCTGTGCCAGGGAAGACTTACGTGGCGATACTTCAAGCAAAAGTTCCAGCCAACTAAGGCACGTAGTCAGTTTTAAGTGCGGTACTAATTTGTGTAGTGATTATTGACTGAACAACTTAAATGTGTAGTGAGTAGCCAGGTAGTCAGTTATAAATGCAGACTATATATAAATTTTAGTGTGAAGAGTCAGCCATCTTGCTACGCGTAATTCAGTGTTTGAATAGATATTGATCCAGGCAAATAAAATCGCTATCGTGATTCGCGGTGTCTGAGGCAAACATGTTTTCTTAAAAAAACGAAGAGGTGGGCAACGCAAATTTCACCAGTCATGTTCACGTAGCACCATGTTTTAGGGGATAAGCCTATTGTTATACACCAAGCACAAGTCCAAATTTCGTGTCATTATTAGCTATTTCGAATCGAAAATGTACTCGTAAGTTAAATAATAGTGCCTGACCCGGGAATTGTATCCCGGAGTTCTCCATCAGCTGTCGCGCTTTCAATCACTAAACGCACGAGTACATGGTAACAATACAACATATTTCATAGAAATAATCTAATAGAAATAGCTCCATTTACACATAATTAGCAAAAAGTTTCACTTGTATCACGCGTGGGCTCCAGGGACCAATTTTCATCTGTCTTAACAGTTGTGAATTTAACGGTTAAACGACATTATGATGCCTTAACTAATTATTAAAAATGTATAAGTTAAATGCTTATGTTGGTTATAAATATGTCGGTACTATGTTTATTATGAGTTATATTAATGAAAACTCACTGGCTCACTGACCAAAATAAATGTACGGGTATTACATGAATATAAATGTAGTTAAATATATGTATATCGAGACATTAACGTGTTTTTATACATATCTAACAGTTAACTACTACGTTGGTCTTAAAATATTTTGGAACTGATTTCACAAATGCAACTCGAAGAAAATTAGTCCAGTTTGAGACGAAGGATGGAGGTACATGGCGTGGCAAGGACACCCTGAACGTGTTAGCCCACTGAAGTCCCAAGTTTGCCTTTTTTGCTACTGATATTTAAACATTATTGCATTATTTTATATGGTGTTGCAAGGATATATAAGACGTATTCTTAACGTAAGGAGTATTCTTATGAACAGTCTCTGTAATAAATATCGATTTATAATTGAGCCTTAAGGTTGTATTCAGGTGTCTATGGATCATAAAGACCATATTAATTTATAAGATTATTTTGTTTCTAGTTTTAGCGCCATTTATATATTAGATTTACTAATATGTTGGTCGTGTAAATATCATATGCGTTGGTCGGCTTCCTAGCAGATGGTCTGACGACCTGAAGAAGGCAGCGGAAAGCTGCTGGATTCGGAAGGCCTAGAAATGGAATGAGTGGCGCCGGTTAGGGGAGGCCTATGTCCAGCAGTGGACAGCTAGAGGCTGACGACGACGATGATGATATGATATGCTATGAGAAAATTATAATAAATTCAAATAAAGCTTACTTTAAATTTGCCTTTGTACATCGCTTCATTAGCTTTCAGCGACATCAGCAAGCGATTTTCAGAAGAATTAAGCAACATTAGATAGAACTTTTCTTTGATTGCAGATTGGTTGTGCCTGTCCATGGAGTGCGGCGGTCGCTTAAACTCCGGTGAACTGCAAATAGATGATTAATTTTTGCTAAGATTATTAAATTTATATAATTACATTTCCAGAATCGCGTGAAGCAGTACCCCACGGACTTGACTCACCACAATCCGCACGCCGAAATGCCGAAACCTAAACACGAAATGAAGTTAGAAATAAGGAACCCAGAGCCACCGAAGCGGAACCCACAGCCGCTGAACGTGAAGGACTTGGAGACAAGAACGTCGCAAACCGACAGGAGTCAAGGCGCGATGACCCCTAAGACGATCAGTACGACCATAAGCAACCGCCACCCCGCTGAAGATACGACCTTAGATTTGTCATATGATAACATGGGAATGAACATAACTCCACCTGATCAACCTGCCGCTAGTCACAAGTTCTGAGGTCCAGCCGTTGCCTTCGGTGAGGCAACAGTGGCGTACTTTTAAAAGCACTCAAGCTTCATTGTACTCCCATCTAAACGTGTCAATTTAAATGTCGCACAAACTGTAAGCATTTTGATATAAATCGCACTAATTTAAATAGTTTCTTGTTAGAATTGAATAGTTTTTATAGAAATAATGATAAGTCTTTGTTGAGTTTTTTGAAACCCACAACAGTTTCTTACGATGAAACTGTTATTTCGTAACAGTCATTCTGACGGTTGAGATCTGACAAACAAGCGGACTAGGCGTTTTGACCATACTCAGTTAAGTCTGAGTTGAGTCGACGCGGTCTTACACAGCTTGTTCTGAAACAAAAAGTGGGTTGTGAATTTAATAATAATACCTATGCTTCACGAATAAGCAATGAATTTTACAATTCCAGCAACCATTATCAAATGGAATTTTTTTTACTCGAATTTAAACATATTTTGAATCACCGTAAAATTTCATGAAAATTGTCATCAGAATCGGATAAAATAGTTAACAGTGGGCCCGTTGCTATTGCTAATTAAACGAACGATCTACTTAATTGTCGACGGCGAGTAATGAAACGATGGAATAAAACTTTTTATATTGGATCTATGTGATTTATACAATACGATATGCAATTTCGATCGAGTTTAATCTCAGTTATATACTTAGTTAGGTTTATATAAGCACCGTTATCATGCATGCATTAGAATAATATAAGTTCAACTATAACTTAGGTTACCTTAAGTTATATTTTATTAGATTAAGTTATAGGGTGCGTTTATAGCTATTGAGAATGACTTATTGTCACGAGGATTTTATCATTTCACCGCTGGACACAAGGCTCGTTTTAAAATGAGAATGTTAAGGCCATAGTCTGTCACCCTCGCCAAGTGCGGGTAGACTTCACACGGTTTTAAAAATTATGTTTTGTTTTATTTTTTTAATCTCACGGTGTGCAGGTTTATTAACAATGCTTCACCGTTATAGCAAGTGATATGTAATCTTACAGCTTATATTTTGTAAAAGGGTACAGGCCATGACTTGAACTTGGCTTCCGAAATGAGTGGCCGAATTTCAAGCCACTAGGCTGCCACTACCTAGCTTTCTACTTGGCTATATTTTTTATCTATTTGATAGCTGTTGAAGTATTATTGAGTCGTTATTTCATTTCAGATTAGGTGTTTGCTATAAGCGCACTCTATGAGTGAATTATACCTTAGCATCACAAAATACTAATCAAGTTGTTTGATGGACATACATAGAAACAATACATTTTAAATTGTAATTGAATATACATGTATGTATACATATCTCCATCGTTTCTAAAACTGTTTAATTACTGTTGTTTCCAGCGATATTTGTCTATCAAAATTAACACTGTGATTAATCACGAAACGGGCGGTAATTCCCCATATCACAAATAGGCTTACGTTTGTATTGATACCGTTATTTTCTCATTCCTCTATGTTTGGTTGCAGTATTCAAATAGACAATGCAGAAATTGTGTAATTGTGAATGTTATTTTGGTGTAATTTGAAAACTGAATTTACGTATTCCATTTACATTTTAATATGAATTTATGAAAATATTGTTATTAAAGACAACGCATAGCTATGCTATTAATTATGTTGATAGAGATCTGAAATAGAGATATCGCTGAGGAGTTAATTGAAAAGCTTTTATTAAAAATCCGATATGATATATATTAAACTCTTGAGCGATCTGAATGGAATCTCTTATATGATTAACGTTTCATTTTATTTCGCTTAAAATATTAATACAGTTTACTGTTTGTTATTAAATCTATATAATATTTAATTGCAATGGGGTCTGAGATAATCATTGCTCCATACGCCCGTATCACTAACGCAATTTTCTGGCTTCACAATGCTTAAATTGCTTAATTAAAAAATGGCTCGTGGCATCACTGAGCCAGGTGGCCCGAAGGCGTACAATGCAAAAATCTACATTTCCTTTTAAAATACAAACGGTTTCTTTGGGTAACATTTAAATTCGCATTGGAAATATCCTTTAAATACTTATGTAATTGACATTTCTAATTAGCATTTCAGTTTAGCAATGTGGCCGTGAGGCATTATTTTAAATTTCAAATAATTGCTTTTTACTAAACATTGCAATGTGCTAGTAATGAATTTTTCAATTTCAACTGTCGTTGCTGTTAATTATACCGCTCCGCACGGAGAATAGGTTTTAATTTTTTGTTGTATGTAATTTTAGTGTCACGCGTGTACCGCATAGGTTTTAGTGTGCGCACATTAGTAAAGCATTGTGGTAGCGAGAATATAATAAATTATTTCAATACTATAGTAATAATTAATGTATAATTATTATAATAATTCACATCAATCGAATACCATCAGAGAGAACCGTGTGTATTTTATATGTGAATCTTAAATATTAAGTTTTATTTTTAATTCTAAAGTCTATCATAAGAGTTAATGTTATGTACTTATGTATTAAACGATGGCATCGCTAAGGGTATTTGTAAGTAAAGGAAATAAATGATTTGTAGTATTAATTTAACATTGTAAGTTAAAAATAATTAAATTTTGAGTTCAACTCTGAATAAAATAAACGTTTCAGCTTGGCTGAGGTAGTTTTTCATTTTTTGGATAATAATGTTTGTTAATGTCCTTCGTTTGAATAATCGCGCACTGCACATTACTCATAATTTCGTGTACCGCTAAAATGAAAACATAGTACGTAACATATTTACTCGTATTACGATTTCTGCAACATATTTGTTTCGTTTTAGGCATATTTGTAAAAAGTAATTTCTATATTTTTACATGACAATTATCATAAAGTTTGTCATAGATTTTTATATCTCTTTTTCTCTTTTCATTCAGTGATCGATTTCTTAAATTATTTTCACTGTTTTCTCCGTTTTCAGCCGCGATGTAATGCGCAGTGTGTGAATGTGTCAATAAAAACGGTGATGGAATTTTGTTTTATTGTAAGTCAGTGTTAGTCTCGTGTTTATTGTTACGCTTAGGTTAAGGATGGGGATGTTCCACATAAGGCATATGAACACAGGGCAGTTGATTACAGGAATTGTTCCATTCAAAATGTGTTACATCATAATCGTCTCAAACTTTTTTCTTTTTTCACTTTTTTCTTTTTTCTTTTTTCTCTTTACAAAAGTGTGTTTTAAATTTAAATATCACTTGCTAACGGTGAAGGAAAACACCGTGAGGAAACCTACATACCTTAGAATTTATAAACAAAAAAAAAAATTTTCTAAGGTGTGTGAAGTCTGCCAACCCGCACTTGGCCAGCGTAGCAGACTATGGCCTTGACCCTCTCGATATGAGAGGAGACCCATATTCGAACAGTGGAATTATAATGGGTCGATTATTATTATTATTTTATTATATGTAAAATTCTTTATTTTTCCCTTTTCATATACATGTCCTCATATTATTTAACGAATATTTTGTAAATCTCGTCATTTGTTAAATTCATCATGTTCGTTCGCCTCATGTGAAATGTCCCTAATGTTAACGCATTGTATTGTAGTGTTAATGTAATTACTTAGTTTATATTGTAAATTTAGTCTGGGCTTATGTATGTATGTTTAATAATGATCACTATATTTACGGATTGTTCCGTTAAGTTTAATCTTTACGTTTTTACTAGCGACATTACCTACATAACAGTACTTATTTGAATATAAAAGTTTCGAAATAATTATTATTAAAACATTTCAATTATTATTATTAAAACAAAGCCGCTTTTCTGCGATGTGAATTTATATTTTGATAAATCCGATGCCATTGAATATGGTATAAAATTTCATAGTCTCCTTTTGTTGAATATATATATATGTATAGTGTTGTGGTTACCGGCCTCCCGCTCCGTTTGCCCAAGGTTTCAAATCCCGGCGCGTACCATTGACTTTAGAAAATTATCAATTACTATAGGTATTATTAGAGAAGGCAAACATCGTTTAGATTTCCCTACATTTTGAGAATTTTCAAATAAAAGTCATCTTCGTCAAATAAAAGTCATCATCGTGTTTGGCGAGCATGGCATACTATGGTTTTCCATCTGCTTATTACAAGCCAACACCCAAACCAACAATGAAAGAGTAATAGAGGGGTCGATATGATCATTTAACTATAATAATTTCAAAATTATAGCATTTCGTCATTTTTAAATTATACATATAACGTATTGGCTGTAACCTTCACTAAATAAAAGCTTTTTTAAAAAGTAAAGAGATTATAGCAAAATGTATTTCCTCGTATGCGTTCCGCTCTTCTTTATCACATTAAAATAATATTGTGTTCGTACTATATAAAATCAAAGTGTACGAATAATATTTAAAACTTCCGGCAGGTAGTCCTTTTATAGTGAAAAATGAGATTATCAATCGATTTAACCCAGCCTATTGTAGTAATGGACGCTCATATATCTTTAATCATAAAACAAAACGGCTTAGCATATGCGCGGTTTTATTAAACCGGCAGGTGTATGAAGAAAAATCTGATTGCTTTGTCTATGGAATACTGTAAATTGAATAGTGAATCTATAAATAATGTTTTTACTTTCCGCGACTTAAATATGTAACGATAGAAGCACAATCTGTTTGTTTCTAATCGAAATACGAACAAATCTTTTTCGATAAGTATTATATGCGAATCAACCCTTATTAAAAGGGGTTCCTTTGAATAGAAAATGTAATGCAGACGTATATTTATTCAGCTGTGATTAATAAGCGCTAGACGTCTGATTGAGTTCTGCTTTGACAAGGCTTCTCGAATCGAATATAACCCTTGGTCATATAGATCAAATACATGGCATTCCGTGTCTATCTGCTTCGGCTTAGCCAACGGTCCTTTATCCGTTTCTGCCTTTATAGACATCAAAGGTAGCGAATTTACAACTCTCTGAATGCGACAAACAGATCACCATAAAGCAGATACTAATACCAATATGGGGCCAGCTACTCAGGTATATAGCTGATGTAACGTCCAACAGTTCAAATGGATATAGAGTGTTCACGTTGTTCGATGCAACTGCTTTGTGTCGAACGTTGTAACATTGTACTGAACAAATCTGTCAATAAATATACGTACTTTGACTTCCTGACAAATAGATTGAATAAATTGTCCACGCGAAATGAAATTCGGCGCACGTTTATTTAAATTGTGAAGGTGGGAAAGGACTATCCCATATTATGGCCGGCGTTCAATAGACAAAGCCACTTCCGGAGAAAAGCAAACAAACATACGCGAGTGTCAAAGGTAATTACTTTACAGCTGAGTGGCACCTCTGTTTTCATTACTCTGAGCGAGGTGCTTGGCCCTAGGCGGTAGAATCGGGCTGATTAAACATTCCACATTCGAATATGATGGAGGAGTCTGCTCCGCAGTGGCTTTGAGTAGGTAGCGACGGACAGGGGTGTGATACAAATAAAGTTACATTGCCCACCACTGTTTACTTTAATGCCAATGTTTTTTCACAAAGAAAATACTGAATTGTTCTGTCGAAAAAAAACGTCGAATCTGAAATGTTTTTACTTGTTTCGTTTATAACATTTATTCACTGTTAATAAAAGTTTGCACTGACCGCAGTGCGAGTATTATGTAAGTATAAAAACACTTATGTTTGCTAATTAGGTTAATGCTATTGAAAATCATACACATTTAATAATTCAATTATTATATCGGTTTTTTACTCAGTGAATATTTAATAATTTTAGAATATAGGTAGTATATATATACATAGTATAGTATAAATGAACCGTCCATACGAAACATTCCATAGGTAAATATTAGTGTTAAGGTTAATGAAAATTACTTATTCGAGCTTTATTTTGACGTAGCTATTAGGTTGCATAGATATAAATATATAATAGTCTACGATTAGATATTTTTTAAGCACCAATTCCATAACTTAACAAGAAGTCAGTAAAATATTAGGCTCTAACCGGATATGGCGGTTTGCGTGCCAGTTGAGGTTTATCGGGTAAAGTAAATTGACTGTTCATTACTATTTGAATTCGATGACATCGTAGATATCATCAATTCGCAATATGTCAAAATATATTCAAGGAATATAATATTATAGAAAGAAGATTAAAATAGCGCTGTATATTGGAAAAGAGACATCCCTGCGTGCGTCTTAGGTTATTATTGCATTCAGCGGTTTTATGCTAGGTTTGTATCAAAATGGCAGACGCAGACAAAATATTTTGAATATTTCTGAAAAAGATTTATCGCGAACACATCGCCGATTTTAAGTTTTAGCGTATTTAAGTATTTTATTAACATGCATTATATAAATGTTCCGGGCACACTTGTATCATAGTATCTATTTTTATAGACACACACATACACACTGACTTATACACCGCCAAAAGTTGTATGAATTTACTGTCAAAGCAATTTTCAGCAATATAAGAATAAATAATATATAGCTTAAATAACTTAAATTTTGTTTCATAGGACCTTTATAAATCCAAGAATTTTATATGTAGATTGTCTACCAGGATTTTATGACGTTTATAGAATGTAACACTATGTAAATTTTGAGAAGTATTTTACTATATTTCATTAAAAATTTTGTAATAATTTTCAAACCGACTCCCATGGAAGGCGTAAACTCAATGTCTGTCTCTCTCGGTCGAAGTGAAATAAAACACCGTGGCAGATAATTTTTTTTTTATTATTAAACAATAATTTATTATACTTATACATACACCTATATATTAATCATAGGTTACATATTAATAAAAAAAATATAACATCACGACTGTAATCATCACTAATCGTAGTAGTTTACATATATTTTTATATGTTCTCTAAGCGGCAACATGCACTTAATAAATAATAAGGAAATGTGTAATATCGAAATATAATGGTAAGTAATTTGATATATTTCTATATAAGGTTTTAGGTTATAAGTTGTGTGTATATAATTGTGGCCCTCAGGTAATCCGTCCAATAGTTAAGGGGGAATAATGTTATAAAGTAAACTTTAACATTGTTATTATTATTAACATTTGTAACTAATTATTTAAATATACTAGAGTGAGTTTAGATTACAGTATGAAATAAAATGTCTAATGGATTTAATGTCTTTCCTTAACCTAATCATAAAAACATCTTATACCAAGCACCGACGAACTCTATCTCACCTGCACGTGGTGCACCCTGCTATAACAGACGATGCTCTGACGACCGGCTGATTGTGGTATAGCGCAGCCTAATTAGGCACGGCTAAATGCCCTGGCCGCCGGCGGACAGCAGCGTCGGCGGTGCGAAAAGCTTTGCCCTGCGATCTCCAACCCCCACGTCCAGCGTGGAGATTACGAGCATAAACCCCCTTTGGGGAGGCCTACGTCCACTGAGACAGGCTGAGGATGTTGATGATGATGATCTCCAAACACCAAGTAACCCAATCGTAAATTGCGATCAGTATGAAAATATTAAAAATTTTCGAGTCTGTTAAATGTTCTGTTAAAGGTTTCTTTGAAATAATTCCATTTGAAAATATAATATGTACTTTATTGATAACTTTTCGCTCTAGCTCTGTTATATTATTTTATGTTTCTTGCTTGCTGTCAATAAATTGATACAAAGTCTGCCAGTTATTTAAATACGACGCAGCTCTGGCGGAACAACTTTTGAATACAAAAACATTTCAAGGAAGAAGAAAAAATCTATAAATCCATTCCAATTACTGTTATACGTGTATGATATCAAAGTCCGGTAGCGCTGTTGCTAGCGAGCAAGAATAAAAAAAAAATGACAAGCGGCCACGATCCTCTCGATGAAATCCTTTTCGTACTGTCTGGCTTATGTTCCGATGAAACCCTATTAGCGTAGGTATACGGTACGCCCGAACGGACGTCGGCTATTCCGTGCATATTACAGATGTTGAAAAATTTAATTCTAAAATACACCCTGCCTTTATGCTCATACTAATTAATATAGACTGATCTCATCTCATACTAATTAATATAGACTGAATTATCATACACCAAAGCCTAGATTCACAGGAAGCTTATAGATATTTTATACCCTGAATCTATCGTAAGGGCTTTTCATTTGTGTTGTTTGTAATTATTTCGCCCTACTCATTTTCTCTTTTTCGAAATATCAAATGTTAGATTTTAATTAGCGGTGCCGATGTTGCTTTTAGAATGGACGTCTTAGTTATAGGGATGTATGATTTCGTTATTTAAGCCGCATTGTTCCGTTGTACAGAGGAGGCCGATATCTTTCTAGATTTTTCAGAAATATTTTTCATTGTTTGTGTACGAATAAACGAACGGGCGCCAATGTATGAATAATCCACACGCGCTATCTGTATTTCTATCATAGAATTACATAGGTATATTTATTTACATGACATTGTGCATGAGACTTGAGCCGCAGACTAAAGAAATGTGGTAGCCCATACAAATTTTCTAGTACATTAATAAGTTCTTCAGTCATAAAAGGTAGACCCAGACGCACTCGTACATGCCTGGATTAAATCGAAGACATCTTAAAAGATGGTCGTGTCTAAAGGTCCTTCTGCCAGTTACCGCCATAAAGATGTTTTCGAAGAGGGTCTCGGATAAGTATTCTAGAATTGTTTAATCTGAAAATAAGTTGTTCTTCTTGTTAATCCTATTTCATTCAGAATACTTACTGAGTTGTCTGTAGGTGCGAGCGTTAGGGAAATCTTCGTATTCACGTATCAGTTTTTCAAGACGTTTGCGTATCATTCGCCTTTTGTGATTTTCTATTAAATCCGCGTACGCGTCGGAGAAAGGCATGATATTAATTCCACCGTCTCTAGTCACGAGTCCAGGCAAGTTTGGGACCATACCAGCTTGTTGTGTATAGCTTGGATAGGGGATATTAGCGGGTGGAGCCGAAGGATACATGGGTGCGGAATATGGATTTGGAGATCTCATTATTGGTGGAGCATATGGTACCATTGGATTTGTTGGTGCGATCGGTATTCCATAAGGAAGTGGTGGCATCACAGCAAGGGGCGCCGGCACAGGAAGCGGCATCGGTAGTGGAGCCACTGGAGGCGGACCAGCTATAGGAAAATTTCTGTAATTGCAGTATTCTGGGATGGGCTTGGGATACCAATACAAGGGATTGCATGGATCTTCACGGGAAGACGGTTTTACAATAATAGGCTCCATGTAGTTGGGTCCGCCGATAGAAGACATCACCAATTTTATATATTGGACAATGAGCAGACTCTGAAACAAAACAACATATTGAATAAAATTGCTCAGTAAAAATATTCGACGCTCAAGATTATTCGAAACAAGAGCTGTAGTATGATACCAGAACTATTTAACTAACACCAGCTGATACCAGAACTATTTAACTAACACCAGGCATAACTCTTAATATGTTGCATTGGCTCTTTCTAATTAATGAAACGTAATGAAATTTTATATAGACAATGAAAACATATATAGGTACATACTCGTAAACGTTAAATGAACACTTTTCAATTCCAATAAAAACGCGCCAGGCGATATGTTGTTCAACATTTCAATTTTTCCGTTCGCGTGGTACATTTTGTTTTGATTTATGAAGTGTTTCGACATGTAGTAAAACGGACATGGTGATATGATTCATGTTTATTTTTTATTACACGTACCTATTCACAAAATCCTACGGACATACTGTAGAACTATTTATCCATGACGATTGCCATATTGCATTAATGGTTAGACTTCGTAATAAACTGTAATATTTGTATAGTATATTGGTAATATTTATTAAAAAAAGCGGTGATGACCTAGTGGTTAAGAATTCAGCCTCTCACTCCAGGGGTGCTGGGTTCAAATCCATGGCGCGCCCCTATTTACAAATGTGCGTTTTAAATTTAAATATCACTTGCTAACTGTGAAGGAAAACATCGTTAGGAAACCTGCATACCTTAGAATTTATAAAAAAAATATTTTCTAAGGTCTGTGAAGTCTGCCAATCCGCACTTGGCCAGCGTGGCAGACTATGGCCTTAGCCCTTTCAATATGAGTCTTCTCTTATATATATACGACATATTCCAACAGTGGAATTATAATGGATGGATTATATTGACAACGAAATCTTTATAGTATTCTCGAATTTGATTTTATCGGAACATCTACACAAATAAATAAAATTTGAGTGTCTGTTTGTAATATTAAAGTAACCGATTTTTACTAAATGCAAATTTATGTACACAAGGTACATACATATACCGAAATAATATTTTTTTCCACTTTTGTATGTCTGTCTGTTTGTTCCGTCTAATCTCTGGCACATTTGGACCGCATTTGACAGGACTATCACTGGCAAACAGCTGATGTTATAAAGAGTAACTTAGGCTACTTTAATTTTAGAAAAAAAAT
>DWDT01000525.1:0-20356 GCA_018245595.1 Microceris scylla
TCACCGTTAGCAAGTGATATTTAAATTTAAATTTAAAACGCACTTTTGTAAAGAGGTGCGCGCCATGGGTTTGAACTTCCTTCGTTATGGATCTGTTATTGTCTATCGGCATATAATTGCAAATTGTGATATCCGACAGCGGCTCGC
This sequence comes from Microceris scylla, assembly GCA_018245595.1. Taxonomy (NCBI): domain Eukaryota; kingdom Metazoa; phylum Arthropoda; class Insecta; order Lepidoptera; family Hesperiidae; genus Microceris; species Microceris scylla. The sequence goes on from DWDT01000525.1 coordinate 148, forward strand.
TGCTAGAGGATACAGATAATCATTAAGTCAGTGCATTATTTAAAACAATCATTAATAAATTATTAACCCATTGTAGTTTGCAAGCAAAAAGTAAAGTGCAACATGTTGCTTGTTCTTGACGATTACATCGAAACAGCTCATGACAAATGTTCTTTAACGCGTGGGAAGGCTAATAATAACTTGCACTTGGTCCGCGTGGCCGACTATGACCTTAACACTTCTTATTCTGAAAGAAAAGTGGAATAAAGGACAGATGATGATGATTTCTTCAGTGCCTAATCTGTGCCATATTATTGAGTGTGTTGTAAACTAATTCTGAAGACGATGTAGCAATTTGACGAATGGACTTGATAACTAAACAAACCTATATTGTTCGAAATGTGGGCACCTCAATGTCATCTGGCGATCGTAAAAGGTTCGATTCCAGCCAGTTTACGACGAAGGCCTCCGGAACGAGCTGAATCGTTAATGAAGCGGTTCATTTTGGACATTTCGATAAATAAATTAGACGTAGCCGAGAATCGGAAATAGAGGGGATGCCGGAGAGGATTTGTGGCGCAATCGCGCTGGTTGTGCGATCCAGTTTTATTCATCCCGGTTTATTTTCCATTAACACTTTTACTGATCATTTAAATAGATATATTGAGAAAATACCGTTGTATTTTCTCGTTGCCGTTGCTCCTAATAGATAACGAATATATATTTTTTTCTTAAATAATATTAACACGGATAAATAAAAAACGTAAATGTATATCGTAACTTTACAGATTTACCAGAACATAGTATACTTATATAATCAACAATGCTAAAAGAACTATAATTAAGGACACTACAAATTTAACCAGTTTGTTGAGTGCTATTCTATGTATATGTCTAGTCAAACTTTTATTGCTTAGACTTACTTATTTGTAGTATCGGTGACACTTTGTTTAAAATAAGCACAAAAAGTGTCCACAAACAGTAACTACGAAAAGCCTGGCACGCCCGATCCGCGCTTAAAGCGCCCTGCCATATATCAAATCTTGTAAACGCTTTAAGTTGAGAAGTAACAGCTCATCTAGCCTATTTCCACGTGCTATAATAGGCTCGTACCGTGCCATAGCACACCGTTCACTCTATAAACTTGATGTAAGCCCTCAAATTGAAATGCTTACACGCGTTTCGAGCGTATGTTTTTCATAATAAACGAGGTCAAATTTTCCGCCTCGCTTCGTCCCGGCAACGAGAAATTATGCTTCACCGACATTATTTTAACGAGGACGAGAAATTCACTAGTTCCTGGCGGCGGCAGGCGAAGGCTTCGTCGTTTAATAATACTCTTGTTTCCAATAACAATTTCTTTTGCGATTTCTAAAATACCTTTTTACTCGTATAACATAAAATATTATCAAAAACTTAAGGTAAAGTATATTGTAAACCTTGAGACAATCTGTAAACGCTACTTTAATACAAATAAAAAAAATGGCGCCGCTATCATCTGAACACATTACAATGCTTTTTATTACTACAATAAAAATAGAAAATTTAGGTAAAGCTAATAAAGACTGCCTGCCTACCATAATAAGAATAATAAAATTATTGATTTATTTCAGTTGAAAGCAGTTACTCGGAAACGATGTTATAAAGGCGAGGCTTCTGTAAACGTCTCGCCGGAATAAATAGAATACACGACGTTGCTATTTAAATTTATATATGATAATCTAATGAAAGTTCTACTCAGCTGGTCCACAAAATGCTTAACGGCAAAAAGCGTTAAGTTTAGCGTTTGTCTTCTCAGTGTTGGACACGGAGCGCCTGCGAGAATGAGAAGGGTTTAGCCTTAATATTTTTCCACACTGGTCAAATGCGGATTGGCAACTCTCACCATATTTCTTGACTTCAATCGAGAGTGACGTAAGGTGCTTTCTGTAAATATCGTAAGGGTTCTAGCACGGATGACAATAAAAATAAGGAAGGGCCCTTATAAAGGGGTTTTCAACGTTTTACTATAGGAGGGTTGCCAGTTGACTGCATTACATAAAAATCATCGCGAACATTCGACAGTACGTCTCTATCGGAGCTCGTAAACATCGCCCGCTGCGCGGCCGCTGGCAGGAAGCCTTTTCACACGACGCCAAACACTGAATACCTAATGCCGACACGTGAGCTCGCCCAGCCGTATACTCCAGGGGCTAAGTGAGCCCCTCATTGTGCTAAACGCGCATCCCACTCTACTATTTATTGTAACTGTTATAAAGGCCACCCTCCTACAACTCATCACGCGCAGCAACTTAGCGGTTTTTGTATCGTATTATAGACCTATATAGTGAATCTTAGTTCCCTATTTTAATTTGGTTACATTTGCAGTTAAGGTTTTTTGTTAGATTAATTTGCAGCAGTGATAGCCTAGTAGTCTAGAATTCAGTCTCCGACTCTGAGGCACGATAAAATACGCACGATAAAATATCCCTTGCTGTGAAAGTAACAGTGAAGAAAAATATCATGAATATACCTGACGTTAAAGTTCTACATAATATTCTCTAAATGGCGTAATCTACTAACCCACACATAAACGCCTCAGCAGCCTGTGGCCTTAAATCTTCTTATTCTTATGCACGTGTCTCCTACCCGTGGTCGACCATGCAACGGCAGTAGGGTTGATGATGATGATAATAATAATAATGAACGGGAAATAAGCCGCGGGTTTAGCACCCCTAAGTAACAACTTTCGAGCCAATTCTTGTGAACATGCAAACTTACATATGCAAATACATATGTATGTATGTACGTATGTGCTTAGCGCACTCAACATATAGTAGCGCTGTTCAACAGTTCGAAACGATGTTAAAAATTTCATAATGCCGCTAAAGTTGGAGGTAAAGGCACGTTCCTTTATGTTTATTAGTTGAAGTTTCGAGCTACTCGTGGCTCATATTGTGTGAAAATTCCTCCGCAATACTGTTGGAAACTAACCGGCATTATGGCATTGCAAGGCGAGCTAAATATTATAGTTCCGGTGCACCGCTAGAATCCATTTCAAATGTAGGTCATACAAAATTCTTAATGATGCTGGATTATTCACTCAACAATAGTACTTTAGTAATTCCGTTTGATTAGAGTATGTCGCATATATGATGGTATAGATCGGAAAAGACCACCAGATAAGTACAATGGTTTGTCTAGAAGTAGACCGCTACTTGGTCGTAAGCATACGCCTTATATATCGAGATAATTAATACATAATTATTTCGTGTGGTATTACCATTTAAAAACATTTTAGGCCGATATGAGATACTAACATTCAAAAAACAGGCTTAATAATAAAAATAATATCTAGGGCTAAGAAAATGACAAATGCCAGTCAGCATCGGTGGAGCGTACCTAATGTCATTCGAATAGAAAGCAAGCCCATATACCCCGCCCACTAGGACAATATGTATTAAGGTAGGTATTTTAAATGGGAGTGGACTAATAGGAGTCCGTTGCCACCGACGCTGGTCGTTCAACTTTTTTAAAATTGTTTCCAGTGGATTTTGCGACACCTTTTGACCGGAATGACATTTTCATATAGTTATATTTAAACAATATGTCGAGTGAAGCCGCATGTTTCATAAAATATTTGCTACATATCAGAAGATTGCATGAAAAAAGATAATATGGCGTGTGATCGGTACACAGACATGCTTTTAAGCAAGGCACGCGAACCGCTTTACGTAAAGCATTATGTAATGGAAATAACGAATGTCATACAGTACTTGAAACTGAATTATGTCGGCTGTAGATTATTCAGTACTCCCTAACTTGGGATCGGGACTTCGAAGAGCCAAGGTTAGAATGCTTTGTACGTTAATCGAACATTCTATCAAAGCTGAACGCGGTAAAACCGTAATGTCCATATCACTCCATACAAGGCATTAAAGACGCTCCTGCTTGCTGCTGTACTACATAAAATAGTTTATGCCGTGATTATTCTACATTCGAACATTTTATCTATTATGATTATAAATCTATTAATATGCTTTTATACAATGGAATAATAGAAATGAAACACGACACACACAGAGGACAATGAAAACGAAGTCTCCGTAGTCACGGCAACTCTTTAGTAATATCAGCGCGACAATACAATGGCCGATGATGAATACGCACGTGATTTATAATGGCGGTCCGATATTGAATGCGATAAATAATTTCTACTAACACCCGCGCTAAGCGCCAACGTGACCGTACCCATTTATGGATTAGGAAGATTTTTTCTAGATTTTTAATGCCCAGCGAACGAAATATAACATGTTAAAAAAATAGAGAATAAAACTCAGTTTCACAGACTGACTAAAATGAATGAATCAAACTGTAACAAATATATTTTATGACATCAATCAATTCATTTCACGTGCCAATGTGAACCATGTACTAACCGCACTAAATCCAGAAGCAACTGAAACATCGAGTGCCACGAGTCGAGTCAAAAGTCCACATGATTTCAACAACCCAACTACTACACAACACCATTCTGCTCGAATGACTTCAGAGGACCCGGATTTCAAGCGGCAATCGAAACAAAATGTTTAGCAATGTATCGATTTTACAATGTACTTACATATTCGACTTCAAAAATGTATAGAGCGGTGGAGTGTCAGGAAGGTTTTATGAATAATCATGTTAAAATGTTAGCGCTATAAAAGCCAATGGCACGCCAAAGTGTAAGAAAGAAATGTTTGGGTTCCGCGTTGGGCGCCAATTTCGCTGCGGTACTTTGATTAATGATTGTAAATGTATTGGTTTACTTCAAACTTCACAACGATTTTCGCTTTCTGAAAAAAAAGTTTAAAACGGTTCGTGTTTACCTACTTTGTTTTGTATAAATTCATTCCATTCAAAATTAACTTAGTCCCATAGTTTTTTCTTCCCGGAAATTAACACATTTAACAAATGAAATAAATATGTATTTAATTTGTTTAAGTAAAATATTTTGTTATGAAACTGCATAGCAAACTTTCAAATGCCTCAATTATTGGTTATTATTAAATATTGAAAATTATAACATTTAATGAAGATTATTGCAATGTATACAACGGTTCCATATATTCGTAACATATTGAAATGTCTAAGTTGCAGACTCGAACTGAGCGCGTAATTAACTTTTGAGTTTATCTAACAATTATGGGGTATTACAATTTCATTCGGGCGAGGGAAGGGCATGAGGGTGAATAAGGAAAAGGGTAATATTCAAAAATTAGTTCCGGCGACGTTGCGCTATTAATACAGTTTTAAATTTACGAGCCAAGTTTTCCCTATTATCACGTTGAAGCGAATTCTGTCGAGTTATAATAGGTTTATGGGCGCAGATTACGCGCAAACTACATTACTTGATAGTTGTGGATTATTCACATTACGCTGCCACTCTTTATTAAAATGTACCACTGAATTTACGTTAATACAAAGCTGCGCATAACGCGTAAATTCGTGCATAGTGAAATTTGATGAGCTTTGGAAATGTTTACTGTAGGCGCTTTTAATTCTATGGCATATAAGCAGAATTCACCCTACTATTTTTGAAATATACCTATATACCAAGATAGAATAGATTGCATTTACATACGAGCAGCGCTAATTTAAGCTTCAGAAGTGACGTCGCGATCGTCTGCCCGGCGGCAGGATTTCAGTCCATTTTAAGCTGCGGCGTCGATATCTATAGAATGCAGTTTGCTCCTCGGCATCAAACGAATTGCAAGCCAGTTTGGCCTCCGATGTTTTCAGCTTTGTTAGCTTTATCTTAAAAAGGTTGTCTGTCATAATTACTCGAGATATGTAGTCAAAAACCTCATCCATTAAATCCGACGTGCCAAACCAATTTTTCTCTCGACAGCACTCAAATCAGAAAGCCGGTACAGTGTAGCTGCGGAACCATTTCCAATCGCCATTAATCTCGGTTAGAAGCCGCATCACTCAACCAGCTGGTTACCTTTACTTTATAAAATCCGGGTGTATACATATATAGATAAGGGGCAAAAATATACCTATTTGTGTTTCAAAATATTTTACATATCTTAAATACTTGTACTACGTACCTGGTTATGCATTATATAGATATACGTTGTTATCTAGATACATTTAAATGTAAGTAACTGATGAAGCTTTTCTAGTCATAAGGCTTTAAGGCCATTCTCAAGCTAGCTTAGTGCGGTTTGAAAGACTACATGCGCCTTGAAAAGTATTACGGAGAAAAGAGTGGCGTGAACAGAGAGGGTCATTCAATGATATTTGGCATTGCATCTGTAGCTAAGAAAAATATATGATTTCAAAGGACAAATTCCATAAGATAAATCATTTAAAATCGTAATTATTATCTATACAGGAAGTACAAATTAAGATTTTTCTTACTTTGTACATCGTCGTTACATTTGTTATTGTTAAGTTCCGTAAATTCAACAAATTCCACATTTCAATGGAGTTCGGTCCCCAAATGCTTTTATCTCGAGTAAAAGCCGCGTCACTCGGTGGAGAGCGAGCGACGGCTGCCTCCGTGCTCCTGGCTGGAGTCCACAAGCTTTAAAACTTTTTTATCATTTCCTGCCATTATTAGGTTCAACGGAATTTTCCTAAAACATGTTATAACTAGTAACTTATGCTAAAAGATTACCAGTTTCCATGAAATTGACTTGAAAATAAACACTAATTGAATTACGCCTTGTTCTCATCGTAGGTAACGTTTTATTCTCGTAAACAAAATAATACACTATTCACCGTATAGTTGAAAACTATTGATTATTTGTAAACGATACAAACTAACTACTAAATACATCTATGAAACTAAATATACGTTGGCTTTAAATTATCTATGTTCGTATATTTCTAAAAATACTACGACACCAACAATCGAACTTCGAAATGCTAAAAAATAAAAACGGGAGCAAAAACGCTATGTTATTGGTCTTTTTAGATACTTGTAATTTAAACATATGGAAAGCAGATTTAATTCAGCTATGTGAAATATGGGACAATAAGCAAGCGTTTGTCGAGGACCGTGAGTGGAGTAGTTTGGTTGTAACCTCACAACTGCCTATTTAAACATTTTTGTGACTTATCCCAAAGGTGCGCCTTGGGAGATACCTACGTACATATGTATGTATGTACTGTAGCAGACTAAGGTCGGTCAATGATTGTGATTGCAAATCATATTTCAGACTTTCATATTTTGTGGATCAACCGAAATAGTACTTAATTCAATAGCTAAGGGAAAAAAATGGGCTTGAACGGAGCTTTGAAGTGAGCAATAAGCCTCTTTAGTTCAAAAACTTCAATTACGGATGATTTTAAACTAAGACTTTTCATTCTGAAGAGAGACCCTTGTTCCATAGCGCAGGGATAAAAATATCGACATTAATATATAAGAACAAGATGTTTTATTTAAAAAAGCTTGGAAGCGTGGCTATTAACCAGTACTAACGATGTAATTTAAACAATGAATAATAACGTTAAAAACTGAACAAAAATAGTATACTAATGCTTATTCAACTTGACCCATAAATGTTCACACTAGCAATATATACCTACTCATTCAATGAATTAATTATAATTAGCATTTTAATCACAATCCTGGAACACAAAATGAGAGAAGAAAAAGCGTGCACTCTGCACTTTGCACGAGCAAAAAGCACGTGAATAATTCCAAAGGGTGGCGGCGCACACTTTCATGTTTCCCTTCGTGTTAGAACTGGGGTGCAGCTCGTGCTGTTAGAATACTTGAAGCGGAGTGTCCGAAGGTGACAAGGACACATCTTCCTTAAGTAATGAACAATTTCAAAGATGGATTTGATTGATTAGAATGGCTTATAGCCTGCTGGCGACTTTTGTTTATTCTACAATTTTTAGGCTATTATTACATTTTATTAAATCTATTCTCCAGTCGGAAGGCATGATTGTAAAATTTTTGGACATTTTTTCGTACTTACAAATTGCCATAATTTCATCAGCAAAATTTCGCCCTTTAGGTATATTCATTGAAAGCGCATTTCTAGTTGTACGCATTAGGTTATAGTTTAAATATCTAGGTTTAAAAACAAACTTAAACACGTCCGTATTTAAAATAGAAGAGCGCACAGGAGGAATCTATCCCAGGCGCCGTGATTACTTACCACACGGTGAAGTAAATTGTACATTTTTTCCTAGCATCGGGTATGTACTCTTTTCTAACAGTCGTTTCATTAATACGCAGTCTTTTTTAAAATATTAACTCAAAACAATAACTGACATGCCCATTATTCTGTATTCATAAATCTGTCAAAAAAGAGATGAATTCGTTTGTAGAATGCGTAAAGCGCTGTAAGTAAAGCGAAAAAAAGGGTGTAGACTAATTTAAATCAAGGATACGGATTTCCCAGCTTTCAAATGGAGAATACACGAATATCACATTAGCACAATATGGGTTTGCCGCGCGGGTGTAGGTAAATGGGCCACCGAGTGTCAACCCTCCGTCAATGTTGTCGGCGGCGGAGATCCGGCAGCGGTCCGCGCGAGAACGAATGGCGAACAAGTACAATTGGTTCAAACTTGGAAAAAAAATATGTTTGTTTTTTACTAAGTTCGAGAAATGTGGAACAAACTTTCTTTTGCAGGATCTCTGCAGTAACACGAAATACAGTACTGGCTGTGAAAATAAATGTATAAAAAGAAACAGACGGCTAACTTTTGTGGTTTTTTACTGGAACTTGAATGAATTGTCTATAGAACTTTTTATTTTATATCTTCAAATTAAGACGTAATCAGAAAAATATTGGTAATTGCCTTTTGAGAATATGGTTTGTTGAGCGCTGTTCCAAAGTCGGCTGTCCGACGAGAGCCTAAGCGTTGTGTGTCTGAAGCGTAGAGTGTTTGAATAATAAAATTCCAACCGCCCTCCCGGGATGTTTTGAAACGAGTTAGTGTTACAGCTTTCAAAATTTGCAACTGTACGTTGGATATTAAAAGGGTGCGTTCGACATAAACTTTACGAGCTTTGGAGTGGAGGTTTTGTTTGAAAACAGAAATATCGGAACTGAATATAACAATCCCTCGCGCGTGAGGTCAGCGCGAGACATGACGTAACGTATATCTCTCATTGCAAATCGTGTTTCGTAGTATCAATACCTGTTTCTTGTTTAATTGGGAATATGATCTTTCGATACCTTTTCGATGTGTTCAAAGCATTAGACGACAAATACATATATGTATATGCACATTTAATTATTTGTTCGGTGACTGGGTACAAAAACGTGTGTGTGTATATAAGTACGTATTTATATGTATTTTTCCCGGCTGTCTGGTGACTATAACACAAATAGTTTTTAGGTTTGGCATCAGATTGTCATTTCGTACGTCACTTCGTACATAGGGTATGTAAACGAATAGAAATATATATTTTAAGCTGGCTGGAATTGATCAAAACTCGGCTTATTATTAGTAGGGAAGGAGCCGTACGAAAAAATGCAATGAAAAAACATTTATAGCATGCTAAGCCAAATGTAACGTCAACTGTTATGATTGTTAAACTCTATTTGCCTTCATCACGCCATCTTTATCGTATCCTGTGTTCATAATACTACGAATAGCAGGTCACTAATAATTTAATGTACTGTGGCAAAACTATTTAGCGTCAAATTTCCGTCTGGCGAATCTGAATTAATGAATGTTTTAGCCCGTTTTGTAGGTCCCTTTTATAGATGTAACAATAGGGACGACCACTAAAGTCAATTTCCGATTGCTACAGTCCAATAATTATGAATAAACGAAACATGATTAGCTTTTAACGGAGAGCAAGGTTGTATATGTAACTATAATATAAGTTCATGTTACTAATTGCTTAGAACAAATCTGTTTCTAACTTTGTCCATACGCAGGTAATTATATGTAACACTAATAATAACTTGGCAAGCTATATGGTCTCAAACTAGGTAGAACATTGTGCTTGATAACAAGACAGATGATAAATTACATAGATAAGTTTCTAAATTTAAGATGATTAATTTTACATCTATACGTGAACGAATAGTATGTATGTATAGATATAGTCATGCTTTTAAACATTGACAACTGAATGTATACCTATCTACACAAATTTCTAAAATCTGCTATAAATTTTTCTGTATTCATGTCGGTTGGACTCTGCACATAAATATACACACAAAAGTATTTTTAAACCATTAAGCACTATCTTCCATTGCACTGGTGGACTACAACGAAAGGCTCGTTCTCGATATAAGGCGATTTCCGAGCCGATGCGTCCGCTTAGTTCTCTTTGAACTCGAAATGCCGCTAACAGTTCGCCAGTCGGCTCACACTCGGCTGGGGTTAGTATGCTTGGATTTGCTTATTTGTGTATCGATTGGGTTTTATCTACTAACAATGAAAGCGGTAGAACCGTCTGTCTGAACTTTCATTGCAACGCCACCACCTCTCTCAAGTTTAACACCAACCTTAGCGAGGCCAGACTGTTATTGAGTAGATATCCGATAGACGTCAACGTTTTCAAAAAATGGTTCTATTATTGTAGTCTGTAGTTATGTCTCACTGTTGAGCACGAGTCTGTTGTTAATCTGCAGATAGAATAGAAGATATGCTTTCACGCTGCTTCTTGTCCTTTGGGAACTGAATTGCATAAATTCCGTTATTAATGAAGGCAATTTCTATTGAATCACAGAACACGACAATGGAAGATATCTTTGAAACATTGCCTCTCTACTTGCATTGCATCTCTACTTTTGTAATAAGGAAAAAAATAGATTTTTCAATTTGTTATTTAACAAAATGTTGTGTTTTACAGAGCGAAGTCCGGTGAAGAGGATCAGTTGTGTAAAAGAAACGAAATAAAAGAAAACCTTACACCATTCGCCTGCTACAAGATCCTGCACCTGCCAAAGTTAGGAACTGCGGGATTTAGCCGAATGGAAGAAAATCGACTTCGAGACAGTTCCGAGGCTTTTGAGAACGAACTTGCGCTGCGAACTCGTAAAACTGACCTTTTTAACACTTCGTAACGCTTAATATCTTAAAGGCACAATTGTCTTTTTAGGTCAAATTTTAACCGAGGAGAACTTTTCTGTGAAGACACTTTATCCACACTGTTCTACTTTAAATACATTAAAGTTTATTTTGAAAAGTTCTTCACACAAATATTTGTAATAATAATAATAAAATACAACGACCGTTGATGGATACATGCATTGAGAGAGATCAAAACATACCTATATTAACCAAGTAGTTAAGACTGATTGGCGAAGCAGTTAGAAGTTCCCCAAAGCAGCGCGAACGTGGTAATGGAAAAATATGTCAGATCCAAAAGGATATTGAAACACTCGGTGCTCTGTGCTTACCTCATGAAAGGCCTAGTGTGATGATATAAGAATAATAAGAAAAATAATGTCTTGGGACACGGCACACATAGCCATCTGATTCCAAGATTCCATATTTCTAGACAGAAACTGATATGTTGTGTAGATATAGATATAGAATAGGTATACAAATATACTGATAAGATGTGTATAATGTTTCTTCATGCATAATTATCTAAGCATTTTTACATGTACAATAAAAAAAAAATACTTGTGTTTACCGCACAATTTTTTTTTTGGATTACGTTTGTAGCCAGTTCTCTGGCTCAGTAGACAGGGTCACCATCTATTGATTCAAAAGCTTTCCAAATGGTCATCATTTAATCTTATAAAAAATCTTTATTTTTGGAACCAAGAAAAATCTTAATCCGTTGATAGCTCAGACACTGGATTTGGTATTCTTGGATACTCTTTAGCAACGCTCACATTTTAAAAGAATCGTTTGAACACACGAGCTCTAATCTATAGATAAACAATCACATTAATAATGTCCAGTCTTGGTCTCTCAGCACTTATCGCTCGGATTTCGATTAAAAAAGCGTCTGAAAGAATGTGTAATGTAGATTTTGGAATAGTTATACGAGTGGATCGGGCGGCGAGAAACACTGGACGAAATATGTGAGATTCGGTTATAGCCAGACAGACCGGGTCGCGGACGTCCCTTGAGGAATACCCCAGTAGGTCATATATACGGATCGAAGAGCAGCGTTTCTCGTCTTAATTTAAAAGTAGAAAAAGGTACACATCAACTTGCATTGAGTAAGTCCGTTTCACAAAACTATGATTCAGAAATGAGAATACCTTCCCACGGTATTACACATAATGTACACACATAACAACAGAGAGGACAAACTTGGTAAAGCAGTATCACTTCAAATTAAATTCGATACAGCACATTCCATTTATTTTACACAGCAGTGTGTGGCTTCTGATACCTTTAACGCAATAAATATAAAAGCAGAGTCACACACGCCAGTGAGCGACGGCTTACGGACGGAGAATATTAATAAAGTAAAAATGTCGTATTTATCATTTTGCAGGTTTGTAGAAAACATATCTTCGGCTGATGTAATGAAATTCCTTATGAAGCCAGAGTTTGACATTTATGATAAGAGTATGTTAACATGTTTTTAAATCAACTAATGAAATACTTGTACGGAAAAGTGCAAATATTTTAACAAGATTGCAAGCCGTATACCAGAGGTCGATGCGCTATTAAATTTCTTCAAAGACCGTTGATCTCATGTGTACGATGAAATTGGAACTTTATCGTTTTATACATGTAAATGATACCTACAGATAATAAGACTCGCTAATAATAACTCGATAATGATAATATAATAATAATAATAACTCGATAACTATAATAATAACGCGTGCTTGATCTATCATAATTACTAAGTCTACGTACAGTGCTGCAGTTACTCCAAGAAGTTACTGCCCATAATCACCATGCTGGTGACAGGAATAATTCAGCGTATAGTTTTCTACGTTTCCTAAGAGTCATTTGCTACTCATGACACTTTACTTTCGAAGCTTAAAAATCCTTTGCTATTGTCAAGCTGCCCTCTACATTCACCACGTACAAATTGGCTACTTCCACTATTCACCCCTCACCCCACCCCATGCTAGCCGCTATCGCAGTATTACCCAAGAGACCGTTATGCTCGAAACTATGCGTCCTTGGGCAAAGTCCTTGGGTAACTCTAAAAGTCTACATTCGGATCTTGCAGAATTGGCTTAAAATGTATTTAAAACGAGTCAAATGTAATGAGCAGGATGTGACGATTTAATAGACCCTATTTTTTATGCGGCGTAAATCCATTCATCGTCGAGAAATTCCTTGTCGTCTACTGGAGCATTTCCTTTCAATGCGCTCACACTATGAATATTAGATGTTCCTCAAACAAAGTTCCACCTGGCTGCGGATCTAACAAGACGTTTGAACAGTGACAAGTTTACCGCGAGTATTCCAATTTACTACGATAAAGGAAACTAAAGTATGTGGGCGTGGAAGGCGTTATTAGGCAATTCCTTACAGGCGCTGCTTTTACCATTGTTCTCTAACTTCTTGAATTTTTAACAACGTCTACCGCATGACTGGCACGTACCTACCCTTCTATTTGAACATCGCGAGTTTCTCGTCTCAAATTGCTTTTTTGCGCAAAAGTTGCTGACAATATTGTCCACGACGACCAAGGAGAACAATGTTATAATAAAAATATACATTTTCAAGTCACTGTTACTTCTGTACACAAAATTGCAATTGACTAGACCAGAATAGTGGTTCGCGTGACTTTGTCTAAGGTTCGTAACGAATACGTTGTTTCTAATGTCTAAAAGTTTAGTTTATTCGTTCTTACAATAACTAACGTCGTGAATGGAAAAAAAAGTAAATAATATAAACATAAAAATCGCTACAAACTCAATATCTGTTTTATCATTTCCTTTACGGCAGATGAATAGACAAATAAGTACATTTACAATACAATACAAATCAATACAAATGCACATACAATACAAATACAATTAAAATAAAAAGTACAATTAAAGTAAAACGTGATATTACAAATAAAGGTCGATCACGAGTGTGTATATTCCTACGCTATATATTTATAACAGCACTAAAACCCTCTCGTTACGCGACACTTGTGTCTGCTCGAACTTCAATAGGCGAGCCTGCATCAGGAATGATCCGCTTTCATATGTAGTTACCGTCGTTGAAGCGCTTTCCAAAGCATAATTTTACGTCTACATACGAGTAGTATTATTGGAAAATATATCGGAAATTCTATTCACATTTACAATCGGTAAGGTACATTCAATAAAACTAAAGTGTTTCCATGTTATGATGAAATCATTGATGAACCAAGAGAGATAGAGATAATTGTTCTTCGACCACGGATGACAGCGAATAATTATCAGGATTCAGACGTAAATCGAATCATATCATATCGACGATAAACATAAACAAGATGATTCGACTCGACTCGAAGAAGAAGAAGAATAAGATATACGAGATAGAAGAAGAATAATATATATATTAAATTGTTCGCGTAATTATGTTGATGATGCTTTGCGAAGCATTATGCAGAGCAGAGCGCTCTGGTAGCTGTTACCTGCCCGGTCTCGTTACGATCAACACAAACAAAACGAGTGTAAACTCTAAACTTGTTACACAATTTACTAGCTCAGAATGTAATTACATTTTCTGTTATCTCTCTAAACGGATTGAATCAGTAAACGAATACATTGAACGACTCGGTAGTTGCAAACTGAACGCGGCGTCAGTCGGCCGAGTTTAATTAAACGGCGCACACAAGTACACTACGCTGCTGTCTATTAACTGTGCCAAATATTCTATAATAAAGAGTACGCCATCAGCCGTGCGAGTATCATTTTGCAATACTTCGATAAATTCAAGATTTACCATTGTAAGCTACACTAGCAGGCTCGAATGTAGATTAGAAATAAAACGTTCAAGCCCACCATCGGTGGAAATGTTGAGTTTCGGTGTATCAGTAAGGAAAATAGACATGACTTTTTCAATTTAATTTTTTCATAGTCATATCCTTTTCGAGGTGCATAATAAAGTCGTTACTGATAATCAGAATTTCGGTATAAAATGTAATCATTTGCGATTGTATAAAAGAATCATCGGTCTCTTTATCGTCAGCAGAAAAATTAAAAATTCATTAAATACTGCCTGTCTCGTTGATCGAGTGGTTGCAATCGCGACTGCCGATCCGAAAGTTTTTATATTCTGGTATTCTTTCGTCAAGTGTATAATTGTATAAGAGCTATAACCGCATAAAAATATAAAAAAAGAACAAAAATACAACTTGAGGCAAGCAAGTGAGACGAAGACTTTTCAAGATACAGCTGCAGTAGAAAGAGAAACAGAAACGTGTTCTTAAAATAGGAAATACAATTCTAGAAAACCACGATGTAGTGTAACGTTATAAGTTTAGATTAAGAATTTAATAAAGCGATTTCCCGCTGCCGTTCGAGCTGTTTCCTTTTGTACGTGAAAAATAGTGCACATTTCTAACATGAAATGCATCTCGGATTGCACATTTTCGCTCTGGAAGTCTCACCTTGTTCTACAGTTATTGTTAATGTAGTTCTGTTTGAAAACATTGTAATGTAGAGTTGAGATAATGAAACGTCCGTTTGTTCTAAGATAAAAACAATATGTTACTGCATTATGAGTAAAACTTAGGATTACAACGTTACAGTACCTATACGATTCTGGAGAAACAAATACAAGAATATCACATTCTGATAATCATATTCAAAATACATATAAGGATAATCAAGTATGATCCAAGTTCGTGAATTCATAGGATAAAAACTTTCGAAAATAATGAGCTAAGAGCTCATTATTTTCGAAGTGGGAGAATAGAACAAAATGTCAAACAAACATATGTTCTGTAGTTATCACTTTTTAATAAGACTAAAACATTATTTAGAAGCGAAAGCTAGATAAATTATACACAAGTGTGTTGATAGCTATAACGTTCCCGGCAGTCGACGCGTAATCATGTAAAGACTAGAGATCTCACGGGGATTCACGATCCAATCATAACCTAATATAACCTAAGTCATAACATCGTTACTGAACGTCTTTCAAATGTCCCATTGACTAAGGCAAGTTGAAAGCGAGAGAGCGGGAGATAAATGGTCAAAGTCGTGGTCATGGTTAATTTTAATGCAAGAAATAAACACTAGATCGCTATGGTATTTTTAAAAAAAGATCGATAGTATTGACAGAATTCTCTTACCCACTTAAAACAAAAAACGCAAGGTTTAAAAAAACTAGATATATCCTGCAAAATAAAGTTGAAACTTATTTTTAATGGTTTTCCTGGCACAGGCTTTATCTTGAAGTAAATGAAATCAGAATAACGCTTGAGGCAATTGCAGCAGATATTATATTAGGTTTTACAATTTTATAAAGAATCCCCAGACAGTATTAGACATAAAAAGTATACTTAATATTTTGTATTAAAAAATAGTGAACTTTTATTTAAGCGTACTATGTTACAAAAATATTATAAATTCTTCGTGGAACAAACAAGACAAGAACTTACAAACCGCAGAGCTCAGCGGTCCTCAAGGCGGCGATAGATCCAACTGTTATGAAATATGCTTTGAAACACTGTTCGCAGTTTTGGCACAATGTTTCAGCAGGAACTTATATTTCCTGTACAAAATAATGCAAACTCAAAACTTTCTAAAATAATGTAAACAAATTGAACCTGTAATTATAAACTGCCGTAGTAAAGTAGCTACCTCCTGATTCATTACATACTAGTTATAAGAAGATTATTATTAGTATAACAATAATTTTTGAACTATAACTTCTTCACCTATTGATTTTTTAATTATTAATCCTTGAAATTGGTTTTAAAGATATACATTATCACGCGTTTTTCCCAAGGTAAGACTTAGAATTTCCATCATCTATAGTTCTGGTAAACTTGTTTGCCTTTTTGACAATCATTATGGTCATCGTCGTCGTACATGTTCAACCATTGCAGGAATTTTTGATCCCTACATTTTTAAGACTGTCCTATTTGTTAGACATACGTACACCCCCTCGCGCCTCTACCACACATATTCGACTTATCAATGTATTTTGTTACGCTACTGTCATTGATTCTTTCTCCATGACCAAATCATCTAAGTACCACTTTCTTAATCCTAGTAAATGCATCTTCTTTCTGATCACAAAATTACCCCTAATGCTTATTCCTCCACGTTACTCTTTTTTATCCTTCCACATTATTCTTATTTTTTTATATAGTCAAGGTCTCAAGTATGAGGTCAAATCCCGGACAAATGTACAACAAATTACAATTTCAATACGAAAACAGTAGATGTAAGCTCAAGGCGTATATTCAAGTTATGATTTATCTAGTTTATTCACAAAGCGCGGCCGGGGACTTGGCTACATCGCTACAATCCCGCGTCCCGTGCGGCTCGGCCGCAATATATATGCGACTTGGCGACCGACGACGACTCTCCGATATTTCAGCTTTAAATATAAAATCGATCATATATATTTCAAAGAGGCAGCGCTAGGATATGATACAACGGTTCCGTTCAGTTTCAGCTGAATTTCATGTTTCATCATGTTAGAGTTGCCGTTTTTGTCACAGTGAATTCAATGTTATTCAACGCCATCACAACTCATACCTGAAACAAAAGAAACAATAAGATTTAGATAAGATTACGATAATTTATAATTTCCATAAAAATTATATTTTATTTATGTAAAACTAAGTTCAATAATTTCGTGTACATTTTTTTAATTACTGAAAATAAGTATTATTTTATTTAACAAAGGAATTTTGTTCCGGACAACATCTACATTTAATTTTTAAATTTCTGGTTATAAACTATATGAATAATGCATTTGGCCAGGATGGTTAAAGTAACACTTCTTAAAATAAAATGGGTTGTGTTCTTCTTTGATGAGGTATTCAAAATGAGACGACTTTTCTGTATACAAATAGTAGAACGACAAAAGAGTTGATGATGATGATTATGGTAATGATGGTATTATTTATATTCCAGCCATGTCATTGCAATGTCCCACATCCCACCCAAAAATTGAGATCCGCTACAGAGGTTTTAATTTAAAGCGACTTGGCAGTCCCCGAAATTATAGTTGCGATATATTTCAAAATGAACGATACGAATCCTTTGAATTCAGTGAATCGTGATTCAGTGAACTGTCGAGATAGAAATGAACGGGAAGTTTGTTATACGCATACAGTTTTAAAATATCACAGCGCAGTTTGTTATAAAGTTTAAATTCAAACGGCAGAGAGTTTTAAGGTCGTAGAGAATGGGTACGATGTACGATCGCGCGGAGGAGCAAAGTAGGTACGTGGAAAGAAATATACCAGTATATTATTATATAAAAGAAGCATAAGCTGAACATTAACGAGGTTTAAAAAAGTAATTCGTAATGTTCAATACTATATGTGAATCAAAGAATTTAACTTTTTTTCTTTGACACACGACGGCGCACGGTTTAAGGATTAAGTCAGGTTGCTTACGGAACAAACAAGCGTAAACAAAATCTAAATTCAGAAATGAAAAACAAATGTCAAACCGAATCACTCGCATTCGTAAAAGTTCTGAAAATAAGGTCAACAGTGAAATTGTAACGGCAGGAAACAAAATCAATCCGATTCACGGTTGGCAGCACAAACACCTAATGTAATTTCCAAGGGTAAAGTAAAGAGAAACACTCGGCGAAATGAGCCGAACTTTACTCGGCAAATAAATCTACTTTAGGACCGAAAGAAGTAGCCGCAACAGAACGTCAATAAGCAGCCATCAATTAAGCGGGAATACACCGAGCGAGATACGAAGCGGATGAAATTCGAGTCTCGGTTCTCTTTCAGTGTGATTAAGTTTATGTTAATATTTTTAGCTTGATTAAAAACTTCGCAGTAATGAGACGCGTGCTTCAAGAACTCGGCCTATTTACGAGTAACGAGATTAAAAGACACACCAAAGGAGGTGCTAGAAATATTTCCAGTTAAAAAAACACGAATACGAGCGACACTCAGGTCAGTAAACATGCAAGTGACTTAACTTCCTGACCTCTTGGGTGATACAAATACGACTAAACCATGCTAAGTGTTATGAAGGCAAATTTTTTCGAAGCTGAACAATTTCTTGAGATATCTAGGTTAGGAATATAAACTAGAACCTAAAAGTGCATATCATAATCATCACACCGTTTTGCGTGCCGTAATAAATACATATGTAAGAGACATGTTAAGTAACAATCTTAATTCTATATTTCTATGATTAAAAGTGTTATTACATAACAAGAAAACAGATGTTTTTTAAAGAATTTTATGCGTTGAAAAAGAAATAGCAGAAGATGCAGTAGTACCACCATATCACTCGTAATACCAGAAGAATAATGAATGTACATGAGTCAAAAATATTAGATGTCCATTACTAACTCAACTAACACTGTTAAACGGTAAAGCTTCGGACAGAACGGGGAATTTAAAAAGGCGGAGATACGCGAGTGATTAGCGAAGAAAAAGTAGAGCTCGTTAGGAGTCGTGTTTGAAGTTTCTAATTGTTCCTTAAAGTAATACAAGTTGAAGAATTCAATTTGTCAGCGAAGTGAGCGATAGCCGCGCGTTGTCTTCGCCACTTCGGAAACTCCTCGCCGTCGCTCTGCAATTGAGATGACAGCGCCCAAGTTGCCGTTATTAACACAGATTTAGATACACAGCTCTGTGCCTGATCGTGTCATATGACGTAAAGACGATTCAATTTATATAGACAGATATCTTTTTTGTTTAAATATTGAAGTACTTATAGTACAATACTTGTCCGACCCGGGTACAGCGATCAGGAGCTTTTGATCAACAGCCGTACTCGCAATCGCTAAATTAACGAGGCGGTTAAATTCTGATTAATGTAAGCGTCGTTCTTGTGTCACCGTCGAATATTCGCTTAGTGTAGTGCGCGCGTGGTGGCGCAAATGCCTTACATCATAGTTTCAACGCCGCCGAGCAGACGTAATGCTATCAAAGGGCCTGGGAACTGATTTTTTTTCACATTTGTAACGAGATACAGAAGGTTTGATAAAAAAATTGCTCGTACGCTTACAGGTGAGTGTGCAATAAGAGTGCGGTTTTCAACTTATTGTTATATGTATAATAACACCAATAAACGCACCATACCTGTCCAAGCAAACATTCAGAGTAGAAATTTATATTTCTATAGATTAACCGCAGGTCATCATCATCAGCCTATTTCCGTCCACTGCTGGACATAGGCCTCTCCAATGGCACGCCACTGAGCTCGATCTTCAG
>DWDT01000526.1:0-20344 GCA_018245595.1 Microceris scylla
ATAGTGTGTTGCTCTCTGAGACATAGCTTGGCTAAAATTTTATACGGACTGTTTGGCTTGTGTCTGCCAACGTACACTTGGCCAGCGTGGCAGACCATGGCCTTAACTCTCTCAATATGAGAGGAGACCCATATTCCAACAGTGGAATTATAATGGGTCGATTATGATTGTTTGTCTTATTTTAACCAATGTTCTTTGTAGCAATTCCATGTTAGCAGATGATAGGGACTACAATCCATTCAGCTGTTAGTAATTATAAAATTTGATTTCTTTGATGATATGTAAACGAATTATTTTCATACTTGTAAATAGAAAAGCATATTTGTATACTCTAAACTATACGCCAAATGGTAAACTAGCGTAAGAAAGTTACAGCCGTGGACAGGCGCAAGAGTTGAAATGTGAACATCTCGATATGTGTGAAACTCTTACGAGCAAATTCAGATAATCTGAGTTGTGAGTCATTTCGCGGCGGAGTCCAACCCCAGCGTCGACGTGCGCCCACAATGAACAACTTCCTCGCTTAGAGTACAGTCGCTGTTTTAATTTGCAGTAAGCCGTAGCGCGTAGTGACGTCGACACAACAAAATTGCATTTGAATTCACCAAGCTTTAATCTGGACAATGTACAGTCCGAAACGCTGACAAGAAAAAGTTGTCATCGTTATATTTTGTTCCAAGTAACAAAGTTTACAAAAGCCACGCCATTTTTATGTCCTAACTTCGTGGAAGATAACTTAGTATGTGCATAGTTAACTGCAGGTTCAAGCTTTTGATACTCCTTCTACGCCTTTGGCAATTGACCACCATGCGAAGGTGGACAAAATCGGATTTGGAGATGGACAGTTATTAGTGTGAAATTTGTAGCAGCATACATATGTTACAAGAAATTCTTATAAATATACCAGTCAAATCTCACAAAATTAAAGATTTACGTTCGTTAAAAACCGTCTCGGTTTATTTAGAAGCGACGAGACTTAATTACAAAAGTCAAGGTCTGCACTCGTATTACGAGTGTAAGTGGTAAAGTTAAATCGACCGCATAGAGATGATTTTAAAGTACCCTGAAATAAATAGCGAATGTTCACGTAACGGTCGGTGAGTCAGGGAAGTTAGAAGGTAAATGGTATTAGCATCGTCTAATCACTATCAAGGGAGCTGTTCGTCTAGCGCTCTGAACCCGACTTAGCAGTGAGTTCCGAGCTGGCGCGTCTCGAAGCCGTTCCTGTACACCCGCTTGCCCGGTCTGGGAGCCTTCTTGAATGCAAATAAGCATTCGGAACGCCTTTACAACACTGAGACGCTCTTTATTGAGCTTGTTCGAACAGATAAACCGGCGGTTTGGCAAACATTCACCTTCCACGCACCTCCCCTTGTGTGCTCACCACCGTTTTATGGAGGTCGCACACAGAAAGGGCGCGGTATAAGCCAGTCAGTAATGGAATCCGAAAAATGGGGACCAACTTAAAAAAAAGAAAACAAAGTTTTATCGCGAGTTGGATGAGAACAAAAATCAGAGGAAAATGCAAATCAGCAAGGAAGACGAACTTAAGTGGAGCTGTAAATGTAATTAGATTTTCAAGTTTACAAAGACAAGAGCGCTAAGGTTGGTAGATTTACTGCTGGCTGACCTATCTCCCTGCGGAGCACGATAAATGAGACGCCGCCAGGTAGCGATACTAATTATGCTATAGGTAGTCGGCGAGAGGCAGACGCGTTACACCGTTTGCGTTCACTCTTAATCGCATTTGTGCTCACACAGCCGCTACACTCTTAGGATTAGTGTGGATTAGAAGATAATTACCTTAGTGAGCTCAAATCCATAATTTCCGAAATTTAAGGAGAACCTAATTTTATTGTCGCTTAAGATCGAAGGTGCGTAATATTAGCTGTAAACAAAATTTTATTTAATACTTGAAAATAGTTGACTCATCGGTACTTTCATAGTACACTAGGTATATTTTATTTGGTAATGAATAACGACACATAAAGATTTAAAACAAGAATCTGAAGCTTTACAATATTTTATAATTTAAAATAATTTTATATACCATACCAATGAACTTATTAGCTGATTATTTGTAAACGAACAAAAATTAAAAAATTTCTTCATATCGCTGAACGATACTACTAATTTTAAGCGAGATAGTGCCCATGCAGCGTCAGGTACTTTTTTATTTATTACAACATTTCAAAAACTTTTAATGAAAATATATTTAAGAAAGTGGAATTTGATAGAACATTATGCTAAAATTCTCTCTCTAGAAACATGCAGATTATAATAATCACTTTTTTATTGGGCGTTTTGTTCGGAAACACATTAATTCTCAGATTACGGAAGAAAACCATGGAACGGCAACGTGTGCGGAGGCAGTCGATTCGCTATGCGTGATTTATACGTACGTAGATTACTCGCTGAAATAATGTTACACGTGAACAAATCCGTGCGAATTCAACTTCATTTCCGCCACCAAACAAACAAAGCTGATGATACATCTCTGGTCAAATGTTTTCCATTATTTAATGATTTCAAATCTTATGCATTGTACTTTCTAGTAACCCTAGGTTCTTACTACAATATCATTCCCTCTTATATTGATGATGGCTACTGCGGTAAATGTTAGTGATATTAGGCAATAATTGTTAAGGATTTTCTTCCTACGTTACTACTAAATCTTATTAGTTCAATAAATAAGATAATGTTAGCAATCTGATATACACGTTAATACACACTTAGTTTTTTTAACATCAGTCAGAAATTCCTTATTATACTATATTACAATTTATACCATCTCGTATATTAATGAAACTGCCCACCGCGGCTCACATTTGAAAAGGTAATAATTTCGCATTTTTTCTTTATACGGCGTAGGCGTCGCAAGAAATTAAAACTTAATTAAAAACGTACACTGTATCTGTACATTTTTTTCCTCATTTCTTAACATTTTTTGGACAAGTCTTGCTTTTTATCAAATATTGTTCATGAAAAAATTAACATAGGAAAAGACATTTTAAATAATATGACACAAATACCTACATAATCATCAAGATGTCGCTTTGCGTTGCGCCACTCAGCAAACTTAAAGATATTATCTGCCATCTTTCGTTAAAGAATGTTATTGGAATGCAATTATTGTGTTGTTTAAATCAAAGGAGAGTTCAACGAAGATTTCCGTAGTTGATCAAGTTCACATTGCTGACTTCGCCGCTCCGCTCCTCGCAAAATGAAATAAACGTAACATTGTAATACTTGTGGCACTCAATATTATACAATACGTGTTTTGTTAAATTCGTCAGCGCAACGCGAAAACGCATGTGACTGAACAGTTTTTAACAATAATACATAATGGATTTTTTTCATTTATGAACACAATTTACTGCCATAAATAAAGTACTGCTGTTGATTAATCTGATAAACAACGGGTCGTTCGGTATTTCTTGTAAACGGAAATGAGTTAAATGTACTGTGAAAATAACATCCATACACGTGTATAACAATATGACTGATTAAAGCGATTATATGAATACATTAAAATAGGAACATGCCTTTTAAAGCTCTTTTATAATGAATATTAATACCGTTAGTATATCGCAAATCCACGTCTCTAGGCAATAGACAGACTGCACAAAGTGCTAAGTATCTCATAGATATAGATTCTCATTAGGTTGGACGTTCTTCTTTTACCTTTATCACCCGTTATTGGCCCACCCCACACTGATTTCGTACACTTCTGAGTTCCTTTCCAGTGTCTCACCTATTTGGCCAAGACAGGCGAATCTCACTCGGCACCTTTTAAAAAAATATGCTGTGCTCAATTTGATTTCAGATAGTCATTTGTAGTTTTGACTCGAATTGGTTTTTGTCGTGAAAGTGGAAGAAGCATGCAGTGATGATATAATAGTAATATTTTTGACACCTCCGCAAGAATTTTATCTATTTGATGATTGTTACAAGTAATCCAAATTAGTCCTCAGCGAAAAGGCACTTATAATACCATAATTATACTCGTAATGAGCGGTCCTGTCTGTTCTCAGTTAGAATTTCGATGCCTGTTCGATATTGGATACACAAGTCTTAGGTTGAAACACCGCGTTTGATAATTGTCTAATATAAAGATTCATTTATAATTATGTTACATACCTCTTTGGTCTTCGTCATACTGATATGTTCTCATATGTAAGTTAATCATTATATATCATGTTATATTTAACAGCATTTGTTGTGTGTGTTGTCGTACGATTTTATTGTTAATTATAACTGTAACTATACTAAATCGCACTGTAAAATTATGATAATAAAATGTGCAGTAAAATTAAGCTATTTAAATTAAATTAAGTTGCAAGAAAATTTTGAAAATAAAAGCATTAATGTCTATTATGAATTATCAAAAGATTCGCACATGTTGGGAAGATCTGTTCAGTGCAATTTTCTTAAATGAACATAAATAATAATTGTGGCCGGTTTCGGCTAATGTAATAAAATACGGTTCCGCGGAGACTAGAGAATTGCTCGTAACTGGAATGCACGATCTATACATAAAATTTAGATGAGGTATACGTTTTAAATGCAGGATTTCCACGAAAAAACTTATAAACACCAAACTAAAACCTGTATTACAAATGAAATTGAAATATGTTAGAGGAAATTTTGTTTCAGTGACGAGAACCTTTCTGGGAAATAAAGGGATGACTACCTTTTTAAAATGCATATACACCTTCATCATCGTCATCAGCCCATCTCAGTCCACTGCTGGACATAGGGCCTCCCCCAAAAGGGGGTTTATGTCCGGAATCTCCATGCTGGGCATGCGGGTTAGAGATTGCAGGGCACAGCTTTTCGCACTGCCGACGCTTCGGCCCGTCGGCGGCCAGGGCATTTATCTGTGCCTATTTAGGCTGCGCTATGCCTCAATCAGCCGGTTGCCAGAGCCTTGTTTCTTATAGCAGGGTGCACCGCGTCCAGGTGAGGTTGGCTTGGGATCCTGAGATGCTGGTTGGAACTCCTTACATCCATATAATCAGGTACTTATTTCTCGCAGGTGTAGGCAGAGACTAAAGTTCCTCACCTCCGACAGCCCTGTCAAACTGTTACCTGTTCCACATTCATGCAAGAAGACCTGGCCTTCGTTTAGGTCTGCAATGACCACATAAAATGAACTGAATACCCCTGTCACCTTATTATTAAAATTACAATAATTATTCACTATTTCTGTTACTCCTAACAGTAAATGGAACGCTAATCTATTGGGCGAAAATAGACAGAATTTTAAATCAACTTTCCCTATGTAAAATCGAGAGTTGCTTTCATTGAATAAATATTTTTAGGTTAATTATATGAAACATCATTTTCTAATGAATTTATACAACATACTCTTTAATATACATAGGTACTACAATATTAGAAAAGAGTGCGGAACATAAAATTGTTAGTTTTTTATTTTTTTAAATATACAATATGCATACAATATACAATGTACAATGTACAATATACATATACAATATACAATAAATATACTATAACATCATTGAAATCATTTTCTTCAAAAATCAAGATTATATAAGATCATTAATTAAGGTCTACTCTTCGGTCCGTGCTTCAATTTTTTATAATTTATATCATCACACAAAGATTCATTATAGAACGTCGTTATCGGAGATCATACGGTGAGTACATTTTGCCAGTATGTATAGCGAGAAATTTTTTTTAGTCATCAGCAAAGCTGTCTAAATCTAAAGGTACTAAAATAAAAGGGATTAAAGAGATACAATTAAGTGTGATGTTGTTTTGTGAAAATCCATCGTTAATAATTAGGTTAAAATTATTTTCTAATGTTCCGCCATACATGCAGTTTGATGGTAGGCATATACCCTCGTAGTGTACACACCACCAATATATCGTGCCATATTTGAAAAATAATTTATTTATTTACTATCTGGAACTATAGAAAAAACGTTTTTGTGACCGGGTATGTAATATATACCTACTTATTTTAAAATTGGTTAGTCAAAAATCTCACCGAGTACAGTAGAAGCAACTTTAAAACTTGCTACTAAATTGAGCCAACTAGGTACCTACTTCATACCTAAACGATGAAGTCAGCGCAGCCGCCTTCATAATACTTTATTGTTTTACCGGAAAACGAGCTACTATGCACCAGTTGTTACATAATAATGTTAAAGGAATATAATTAGTATGCAATGCTAAGGCTCTAGGTACCTATTGACTTATAGGGTGGATAATATGTGGCACTCAAATAGATATCATTTAAAAAAACTAGAGAAAAATATTCCTTAAAACGGAAACTTTATAAGTCATAAAGGAACAAAGTGACAAATGAAGAAGAAGCACTTCATGACTATTACTCAGCCTTCTCTGAATACCCTGTAAAGTCATTATCAAGATGATATAGTAATAATAATATTAAAAAGTCTTGCAAAAAGAATGAACTCGCCTATTGCAAATTCATTTACCGTTCAATATGGTGTCCACAACCACTGTAATTATTAAATTTGCGTTTAATACACTTGCGCTTCGCACTCTCAGCTCGCACTTGGCTGAATGGAGGATCAGAAGCGCTTTGGATGGTTCTAGATTGTTCGCAACAGTAAATTAGGCATCCAAAATATTTGAGTGCCAAAATTCATCAATTTTTTGTCTATATTATCTTCTATTGCCATTGCCCTGTCCTTCTCAATCTGAAAGCAGATCCGTTTCCATTATTGGAAAGGTAATGATGATGGGACTGATTAGTCTTATCTCCTACGTTTATGCCTTCCTCATATTTGTAGTCACTGCTAAAAGCATTAAAGAGTTTTGGTGTAGTAAGTTTCATCATCATCATCATCATCAGCCTATTCCCGTCCACTGCTGAACATAGGCCTGTCCAAGTTTTGTATGATCAAAATAAAACTCTACAAATATCGTATTAAGGCCTGTTACTATTAGGCTTAAGCATTATCCGCTTTCTCTGCCGTTAGACGATTTTCTGTGTCAATTTTAAAACACTCAGATCTTTCACCTTTCCTTATCTTAATATATAAAAATGAATGTTTGTCTGTATGTCATCGATGAACTCAAAAACTACTGTACCGATTATTATGAAAATTAGTATATATATATGTATTTGAATGTTGGCGTAGCAACGCGCGACGGGTACAGCTAGTATTTTATATATGCAGGTATATTTTATACCTGATTTGTTTTGACAATACACTTAGATTGCGTTTTGATTGCAAGTTGTACCTATAAATTGTTATTCTTTAAGACATCGTGCCTTGAATACAGATATGTTCATGTTAAGAATATTTAAAATAGAATATGTAAAAGTGACATTTAATCACATATGTAAAATCTGCATTTAATGAAATTAACAAAATTGGATAATACTTAAATCTGTTCATTAGATATTCAAACTACATCCATTCATAAAGCTACTATTGAAATAATTATAATTCACTACAGAAACTGGTGGAGTTTTTACTGTCGTGTTATAAAACGAATTTAATTAATAATAACAATTAAATATATAAGTATATAGCTCAAGTTGAAATAATTAAAAGTAACCATCAATACTCGTAAAACTTTTACGGTTATATGTATGATATAAAACTATTTAAATTTACAATAATAATAATATATATATAAATATTAGCTCAAGTTGGCAGTGTTCGCGGCGCGGCGGCTGCTAGCGTGGCTGAGTGAAATCAACTTCTCTATGTAAGTAGGTTGGAGAAAGAATCTGTACGGGCCGGTAGCGTCCACACACTCCGCTCGTGCGATATTTTATATATTAAATTATAGTTCCATATACCTTTTTCACTATTTAATATGTATCATATATTAAAATATTTTGTGTATTAAATCGAAATGTCAAATGTATTTTATAGTATTTCGTTCATACGTTCTTCGTTCAGTTTTAGAATTAAAATAGGATATTTAAATATACATATATGTGTACTTTTATTTTATTGATGTTATGATAAGTGGAAACAATAATAATAATAATTATTATTATTAATTAGAAAACCTTTGTTAAAATACTTATAGGCGGGACAAAATAGACGATTATTGATTCGTAATTCAGTTGATTTTTTCACAACGATTATTGATACAGCTTGAATTTTTACAATTAAAAACCAATTAAAACCAATTAAAATGGTTGAGATATATCAATTTATAAATAATTGTAATTAATAGTGCCTCGACTAAGCTGCAATTACAGCCGGATCGAATGTTCCGTGGAATGGAGTATTGGTAGCTAATTAATGTAATTGTGTAACATAGTAATATAATTATTGTTAATAGTGCTTTGATTGTGTTATTTCTGTACTAAAGTGTTTTTATGATTATTTTACGGTTTTTAAACCAACTCATTCATATTCCTCTATTTTAAAAAATAGTTGACAGATAAGACAATTTTTAAAGTACTTACAGGATCTTTTTTACCAAGATTTTTTTCGTTTGAAGCTAATTATATTTTACATGAGATTAAAATTATCTGTTAATAATAAATGACCTAATTAAGCATAACTTGTTTTGCTTACCGTACGCTCCAGTACATACATACAAACGGTTGACATTTTACGCCAGTGTGCTGTAGGTGGCCAAGTTTTCTCTTGCGCCCTGCGACGCGCACGCGCAAAAAGGTAATTTGTAGTTAGTTAATAATATCTATTTCGTTTTAACATCGTTAATAAGTATTAATGAAATGTGTACTTGAGTAATGCGTTGATGACAAAAGTTCGAAGTATAAAGGTATAAGTAAATAGTTCGTGGTATAAAGGTGTAACGATAATATATCCTCTGATGAAAAAAAAATTGTCGTTTTTTATGTTTTGCATCGGTGAAGGAAAACATCGTGAGGAAACCTGCATACCTTAGAATTTATAAAAAAAAATATATGTATTTTCTAAGGAGTGTGAAGTCTGAAAACCCGCACTTGGCCAGCGTGGCAGACTTTGGGCTTAACCCTCTCAATATGAGAGGAGACCCATATTCCAACAGTGGAATTATAATGGGTCGATTATTACTATTATTTATTATTATGTTTTGCATATGAAGAAACTTAAGGTCGTTTAGTAACATCTTAATTTTTTTGCGATTATCGAAATTTTAAAACATACCCAGCTAAATAATTATTTTAGAATAACAAACACCTTCAAAAACAAGTCGTAAGATATTTTTTTAACATTAAATTTTTTATCTACAAAATGTGCACTTTCAATACGTGTCTGATAAAATAAAAAAAACTTATCCAAACCCAAGGAGCCAATCATATGTTTACATATACATATTCTGTCGATATTGTTCATACTATTTAATCAAGTCACCATCAATACATCTACATAAGCCACTATATATCGTTTTATTTAACAATGCCATGTCTATGAGAGCGTTAAGCTATATTTAAAATGGTTTGAACACGAAGCTAACAACAGCCCAAGCTGTTGTTGTCGCAGCCCTACGCACTTACAGCATACTTGACATTGTGTGCAATTTCTCCTCACGTGAGCAAAAAAGCATCTGTCGTCTTACGTGCTCCACGTTTCACATCCGACTTTCTTCCGCCCGGGAACTGCGTGTGTGAACTAAACTCTTTCTCTCAAACAAAGGTTGTTTGGATATTGACCTAGATGGGACTAATTAGTTTTATTGTTTAACTTTTTTTGTATGTAGAGTTGCGTGTTATTATTGGTTCTGTAATTGTCTGTTTTAACCTAATTCCGTGATTATGGTTGTATTATAGCTTGTGTAGTTGTGTTATTTTCTTTGGTTGTGTTTTATCATTATTTTCTTAGATAAATAATACTATGTGTCGTAATAACCTGTCTTAGTGTTATGTAGAGTTCCCGTGATTCGCCAGTAACTTAACATACCATGTGTTCCATTTTTAATTTATATATGAAATAATAAATAATAAATGCCGTGTATCGTTAACAAAAATCTCCTTTTATTTTACATTAATTTACACAATTTACTTATAATGGAAAACCTCTTCAAAAATATAACATTGTCTTCTTAAAAGTTAGCTACTATTATATTTAAGGCCACGTAACACCATACGCTTAAAACATCATTTGCTGGATCGCTGTTTTTTTTTTTCAAAAATAAATTATTTGTGACCGAGCACAAGACAACAACGAATCAGTGTCAAATTAACCAATAGCGGCTGATATTATGAGATATTCTACAAAAAGATTTACAACAAGAATAATTACAAAATTACAAATTACCAATAAATACTTACATCCTAAACATCTTATCACTAAAAGGTACTTTATTAAGGTCTACATACACTGTGAGAAAACGCCGCGAGCGAAACACGAGTCGATATTTTGTGAAAATTTAAATCAAGTGACAGTTACACTTTAAAAAAAAATTATTATATTTCAAAGTATGAAAATTTTGATTAATTCAACTCTCAAACTGTACAATTATATTGCTTTAACAAAAGAACAAAAGTGTTCAGCGTTTCGCAAACGCGCGTCCTTACCGCGGCGTGTAGAGCGGCGCTTACACCGTTGATATTCTAAATAGCTAGATTTATTTGCGTGGCATTAGCGATTATTATTAAACAATTCTTTGTGAATTACGAGATATTATATAATATTTATGTTTCTGCATATATTTCTTACTGTGTTTTTGGGAAATAACATTTATAAAATATTTAGTTTAAAATCAAATTTAAATTTCTCTATGTATAATCACTAACGCGACGCAAAATTATATATAAAAAAAACCGCTTATCTGCGTAGAAAAGTGTTTTAACATCTCTGCTTAATTAAATAAGTATACTATAACGCTAATTTAATAAATATACAAAGGAATGTTACGAGAAGTCCGAAGTTTAAGTAGTTGTTCCAATTTGCTGGGGACATGGAATGTGAGTAAATTTTTTTACGCATATTTTTAAATGAAATTTCTTTTTACACTAAATAACAAGTTATAGGTGCGTGTTAATTATACACATAATATCCATCCTTCCTTCACGTCTGTCTGTCTATATCAGTATAAGCACATTTACATCGTAGTGAAAAATTATTCGCAAATCTGAGTATCAAATTATGAACTTTATTTACATTTTTGAATAAAGCATTCATATAAAATTCTTATACTCTTATGAACACATTTTAATGGTAAATTATTATATTATCATTATTATTATATATTTGTTATAATTGTATATTTTACAGAAACGAATTGTTGAAATGTTGTGGAATTAATTTTTAGTCGAGAACAATTGCAATTTAAAAAAAAACTGATAAATGAAATAATTCATTTGAAAGAAGAAATGTATACTACATACTTCTGCAATTATTCACATTTTCACAGGAACAGAAAGCTTTCGAGAATACATGTAATAATATTTCTTTCACACCAAATTCTCACCCAATAAGGAAAAGTCATTTCCTACATTATTCCCTTAGATTTTCCTTAACTTCTTGTCACCCTATCTTGCAGGCATTAATAATTATATACTAAATAAAATTGAGTATCTAACATCATCCGACGATAAGGTATCTAGAGCCTGAAATAAATATTTGACAGGGAATAATCGTAACATAAAAACGTAACATCAGTCCTGTAATCACCGAAGGGGTAAGCACAGGAGTACAGCTGTACATTCCCACGTTTTAACAGTTACGTTTACAACAATGAAATAGGTGACGATACTATTACCACGCACAGGAACAGATCCAGATTCCGAGCCACTACTAGAAATTCCTACAACAAAATCTAAGTTAGATAGGGAAAAGCCAAATATATAATACACTAGATGTTATTCAGATTTTATTCCTTTCAAATTCGATGCAGTTCAAACATGATACATAGGTATGTTTCAGTGTTTCCGCCTTGCCCTAAATATTTGAATGCGTTGCGTAACAACGGATCGGAATTATTAGAACATTGGATGCGTTTTTTTCTCCGCTTCCCGGACGCGGCGGCGGATCGCGTGTGCAAGGACCCGATAGAGCGTACGGCAGATTACCGCGCGATTTTATTGAAAATTTATGAATTTTACACGGTCTCTTGAAATCTCATTATTGTTTGTATGTCTCTCATGAATTTTGATACTTGATTGCATAAAAAATATAGTTTGTTTTTTATTTTAATTTTATTGAATTAAACTTTAAGTTATGCAGAATTTCTTCAGATTTCTGTTATATGAAGTCGGTATTGTACAAGTAATGGATGACACTGCTATAACTGTTACTGTAAGTTACAATTTTTTGATAGCACTAGAATAATACTAGAAGAAGTTAGTATTTTCGTCGTTTAACGGTTAACACTGATTTTTTTACTTGCGACTGTTGTTGTGTAGCAATTATCCGAACAATTATTCGAGGAAAATTGGCATCCATAAATGTTTTGGAAGGAAGTTCAAATTAATCAATAATGCGTTAAAATATTAGTACGTAAGCTAAAATATCAATTATACACTTGGAAGTAAATGTTAGCCTCGTTTGCTTTGTCTTTGTTCATTAAATATTACAAATTAAGTAACTAACAATATACATGATAAAACTAATCATTATTTTTATTAAATTTGACTATAAGTAGGTAATCGGAGTAAGCATTCACATAAAAATATATATGTATATCGAAACTAATTTTTATAAAAGTTCTAAAAACGCACTGCAGGTTCAAGAGCAGTTTGCTTTGTGGCAATTATTAATAATTGAGAAATAACTTAAGCGTCAATATACATACGAAATATAAACCGAGGGGCGACTAAACTAAAGGTATGAGTAAAATAACGTTATTGAGTCAGAACTATCTTTAGACAATTTTGTCTCAACCATAAAGATTTCATTTTGAAGAGGTTCGAAATTGTGATTTAGCGATGTCTTCAAAAAAATTTTTCCCTTAAAGACCATCGTCTTATAACTACACTTCGCCATGGAATTAACGACAGTCCTTTAACTACGCAACAATAAAACAATAATTATCTACATGATAATAAATCTGGAGAACTTAAAACTAGTCAACATTGCACTTGTCCTTAGGAGTTATACTACAGGGTGATGGAGAGTTCTTAGGATGTTAACTGGAATCATATACAAAATACAGCATGATACGGCAGTCACACGCACAGTCACACACGCAACTAATCTTATGAAATGCTTTTTGAGCTAGCGTCGCAGTATCCCGTCTAGTCCCTGCCGATCCGCTTGTGGATTTGCTGATGCTTTATGAGATGCGCCTTCTGTCTGAACGCCTTGGCGCACACGTCGCATCTGAACGGCTTCTCGCCTGTATGCGTGCGGAGATGTACCTTGATGTTAGATTTGTTCAGGAATCCCCTATTACATATACCGCAGCGATGCACCGGTTTCTCCTTTCCCAGCAACCCACTCAACTCGGCAGCGGTGGCCGATGGAAAGGCCAGCGAGCTTCCGTGGAGGCTGCTGCTGCTCGCTTGCTTCGATTTCGCTCGACTCCTCTTACTCTTATTCGACGGTGTCACTGTTGTCGTGTGCGCGTGAGGATAGCCCAGTAATCTCTCTGGACTGCATAGTCCATCTGGCTTCAGGCCTAAAGCGTAATGAGTCGCGTATCTTCCATGCAGAAGACCCCCGACCCCATCGGTTGTGGATACTGCATTCCCGGGAGGCGACGATGTTGAAATCACGTCCATTCCGTAACTCGTCGAGCTCGGCGCCTCCTGTTTTACGGGTGGACCATTCTGTAGCCGGTTTTGCAGCAGCGGCATGTATCCATGCGTTAACAAACTTTGAAGGGTGGAACCAGCTTGGCCGAGGTTCTTCTGTAAGAATTCAGAACTTTTTGAAAATTCCTGTCCTGGCTTGCAAGGGAAATCTAGACTCGAATGGTGACTGGTTTGTGAAGGTGGGGGAGAGTTTGGTAGACCAAATTCGGCGAGATCTTGCGGCACTATTTTGTCTCCATGCTGACCACATGCTCCTGCTATCCACGCGTCGATGTCCATCCAACTGTCTCTGGAGTCATTTCTTTCTGGGTCTTCGGGCTGGGAGGGAACTGTTGTATCTGCTATTGCGGAGCCAATTATAGCAGCTATATCCTCTATGGAACTAATATCGTACATATCTTGTTTGTGGCCATCGTCAAATAACTTAGTGGGTGGTGAGCAAGAGCGTGCACAGGAATCGGCCGCGCCGGGAGCAGTTGTTTCTGCGAAGGGCTTAGTGTCTGGTGCGTCTAATGGAAAAGGTTTTACATCCTCGAGATCAGGGGGTTCCGATTCAGCAGCGCAAGTAGATGACGAGACCACATCATGATCAGCGCCGTAGCCGCTCTGCGTGGGATAGTTGTTGTTCTCTTCTGGAAGACGTTGCGCGATTGCATGGAAGTGGTGACCGGAAATACCATTAATGGACAAGTGACCAGTATAGCCAGTGAATGGAGGGAGGGGTTTAAGTTCGGCGAGGGGGGGAGGAGCGAGGAGAGAATCCAGGAGATCGCATGTGGGAGGCGGGGACTGCGCGTCGAGCTTGGGATCGAGCCAGCAAGAGCCCAACAGCAGCTCATCGCCGCCCGCCACGCCGGCGCACTTCATGCCGCGCCTCACCGCCACCCCGGAACCGAGAGACACCCCGCCACCGCCATACTTGGACGCCGCCACCCTGCCGCGTTCTCTGCAACAATGAAATAATAATAACCATTATTAATTGCATTATGTATGTATATCTCATTAAACGAACTGCGTTTAGAAAGGCCCAGAAATCTATAAAAGGTATACATTGTATATCACAATTTGTACGTCTTTTTTAATGAAAGGGGCAAGTTGAATTCATGAAGTATGTCATAATTCATGCAATAAGCTATCTACTTGGCAATTAGAGGACAGAGCTGGCTGTTATACACACACATACTATGACGTCAAAAATACCTAAAAATGTACATATCTTTCTCTTGTTATAAAAGTAATGGTAAACTCAATATCATTATAAAAATAGCAGATGTTTTTTCGACTTTCGGGACAAATTTATGTATATAGTCTAATTTTAAAATTTAGTCTATATTTAATAACGTGTAGTGCGATGAATAATTATGTAGCACACTGCCATGATTCACAAATAACATTATATTTCCTATCTACTAAAAATATAGACACAATATTTCTTAAGAAAAAAGTATAATTGTTCTTGTATCGTATATAAAACGTAACATCACTCACGCCTATTATCCCTGAACGGTTAGGCAGAGGTGTATAGTACACTCCCACTTTTCACAAGTTACGTTTACGTCTCATGGTAGTGAGCCTATTGCCATAGACCGAGCACATATTGAGGATCCGAGTCACTACTGGAATTATAAATTATAAAAATCCAATAGCACCCGACCCGGGATTTGAACCCTGGACCTCCTGACCGGCAGTCGCGCCTGCAACCACTCGTCCAACGAGGCATTCGGAGGCAGTATACGATTGTATGTTAAATCAGTATAACGTTAGTGTCATTGATATTGTACGAGGGATGTAATTAACGCTACATAAATGTATAAAGCAGTGATAGCCTAGTGGTTAAGAATTCAGCCCCTCACTCCGGGGGTGCCGGGTTCAAACCCATGGAGCGCACCTCTTTACAAAAGTGCGTCTTAACTTTAAATATCACTTGCTAACGGTGAAGGAAAACATCTTGAGGAAACCTGCATACCTTAGATATATATAAAATAAAAAAAATAAAAAAAAATAAAAAAAAAATTCTAAGGTGTGTGAAGTCTGCGAACCCGCACTTGGCCATCGTGGCAGACTATGGCCTTAACCCTCTCAATATGAGAGGAGACCCGTATACCAACAGTGGAATTGTAATGGGTTCAAAAAAAAAATGTATACAAGTATCGCCCGTGAAAATGTAGTAACTCGAGTACGAAATCGAGATATTGAGTCAAACAATCGTTTCATGCGCTTCGCTTCACTAGCTATCGGTGTTGCCCACTCGCCTCAGCGATTAGGGCTGTGACGCAGCTAAAAATCATTGATATAAAAATACCAGTTGCAAATCGTATTTAAACTATTTAAGAGGAGATATGTTTCCAATTGTAGAACAGGAAAAGGACTTAAGACGACAGTCTTATAAAATTGGATAAATTTTGTAAGATTGACTTTTTGTAAGATAAGATAGTTAATTTCTATGTTTTTATTAAATCTTAATATATAAAAATGAATGTTTGTATGTATGATATCGATTGACACAAAAACTACTGTACCGATTATTATGACAATTGGTATATATAATATGTATTTTTCCACGGGAAGGTTTGTGTAATATGCTCATTGATGCCACTCGCCACCTGGTCATTATTTGAAGCTAAATATACACTTTTTATATGTATAAATGGTAATAAGAAAATAACTAGAAATAATTATTAAACGAGTAATCGAAATTAAACTAATTTAGACTGATTTAGCTCTAGGCCTAGGACTTCTTTACAGGCCTTAAACTATTATGTGACCTTAAAAAATTTACTCATAGTGACAACCCTATATTTTTCTAATCAAGAACTGAACTAAGCAGTCTATTTTCCTCGTTTCAAAATCAAATACTTTTAAATTACTTTGTTAATGTTGTAAATTTTAATTTACTAAGTACCTGTATTTATTTTTAGAGAATTGAATACATCTTGTACTGTGGTGTTTGCTATTCGTTTCTATCAGGCTTGTTGCAAAGGTACGACGGTTTTAATGGATGGTAAATACAACTATGGTTTTTGTTGTTACTTCAAACAGTTATAGAATAGTTTATTTTTCGTTTATAATGTTTTAAATTTGAAATGTTTATTTCGTCATCAGCTACACAGATACACGTAACGAAAATCCAAATTATACTGATGTAAGTGCACCTTAATCGGATTTGGTTGTTGTGTAGTGCACACAAAGGTTGATTGAAGAGAAACAATCCGAAGGAAAAACTAAGTGGAAGGAAATAGGAGGCTAACTTACAATTTAGTACATTAACATAACTATTATTAAAATTAATTGTTAAGAATTAATAAATTATTATTATTATATGTTATTAAAACAGCAATCCAAGTAAGTTTCGATTTGTGTAAGTTTCGATTCGTTATCCAAATAAAAAACTAACAATTTTTTTTATTATGATTACATTTTTGTACCTTTGTACATTTCGAATATTTTTTTTTCTCTTTGTGTTTCAGTGTGCAATAATGTACATATTTTGTATTGTATAGCGGTCAACATCCGTTGTTTGCAGTTTTGCAAGATTTAAATCACTGTGCTACTTATAATTTTTGGTTCAACGACTTAAGAGGACCAGCTGCGGACTTACTTCACGGAATGACTAACAAATGTGTGCATACATATAAATCACTTAACAGCTGATATGACGAACGTAAACTTGTCTTTTCTGTTCGAAATTTGAAGGCTTAATCGATATAATTCATAATAGATCTTTAGATTATCATAATGGGCTGATAAAATTAGATTCACTCCCGCCACGTTCACCCCAACATAGAACAAATAATCGTGTTTATCATTTAAATGTCTGCCAACCCGCACTTGGCCAGCGTGGCAGACTATGGCCTTAACCCTCTCAATTTGAGAGGAGACCCGTATTCCATTAGTGGAATTGTAATGGGTTGAAAAAAAAAAAAGGATATACATTCTCTTTTCTGTAAATCGTATATATGTATAACTATTGTACGAATGTTGCCCGTACGAGAGATTGATTATTGACATTTTCTGTTATGGGAAAGTTTAGAACGAAACTGCATTGCATTTGTATTGATGAAGTCGACTTTACTATTGCACAGACTGAATGGAGTTACATTAATCCAATTAAATATATGATAAGCGATGGCAGTGATAGTCTAGTTACTTAGAATTAAGCCTCTCACTCCAAAGGTCCTGGGTCGAAATCTACGGCGGACACCTTTAAGGTGTATGTACTCTGCCAACCCCCATTTGACCAGCGTGACAGACTATGATCTTAACATTCTCATTCTGAGAGGTGATCCGTGTTTCAAGATTGGAATTATAAAAGGAGCCAGAAGCAGAAGAAAAAGAAGAAATCGATGTCGCAAGTTAAATACGGCGCCTAACATAAGATATCCTGCTAGGCAACTACATAAAAGCGTCCGTTAGAGGGTTCGAAGAAATAACCGGTCACCTAGGTGAGGCTGCAGGTGCGGCAGCGGCACGGGCGGGTGCAGCGGCGCGGCGTGCAGCGCGGGCGCGGCGGCGGCGCGCAGCGGCACGCTGTGCAGCGTGCCGTAGTAGCCGTCCACGTAGTAGAGGCGCGCGGAGGGCGCGTGCACGGCCAGCGCCGCCGCGCGCCGCACGCGCCGCCGCGCCGCCCAGCGCACGCGCCGCGCGTCCAGCGCCGCCGCGCGCACGCCCGCCTCCGCGCCGCGCTCCGACCAGAACACCTCGCTGCAACACTCACTACCTCACCCACTCTCCGCTACTCGCACATGCTCTGCCACTCCCTACGTCTCTCCGCCGGCCTCGCGCCCGGACCGTGGGAGTTTCCCCAACCGATTTACCGGCCTTTAGCGACGACGCAAATCCTAATGTGGCACGGTGGCATTAGGTAACCTATGGGACGTGCGTCTCGAGCTCGTAATCGAGATAAAAAAACGTGTGCTTCTTGTCCGGTCAGAAGGCGAGCGGTGCATCCTCCTCGTGCTTCTCTCTTGTCGTATTTTTCAACGTCATTATGTAGGTAATCATCATGAAAATCATCATCATCGTAATCGTCATTATGTTACAGATTGTCAGGATTAAAATCGAACCTAGCGATACTTCGTATAATTATGTTCCTTACGTTCATGTTTTCAAGCAACACGACACCGCTGACGACCGCTAAATAGGCGAACAGTTCCGGTATCAAAATGTCCTAATACTTTCTATTTTTCAAAAAACAACGCATAAAGTCGCTGGTTTAGAACATACCCGGTTTCGACAGATATAACTACATCGTCGGGCTCGGCTCCCAGCTGCCGCCACAGCGTGGTGCGGCGGCGGCCGTCCAGCGCCGCACACATGAGCACGCCCGACGCCTCGCCGCCGTCGGGAGCCAGCACCACGCTACTCCAGTACAGCCGCTCCGCGATCGGATCCACCGCCACACCGCGGATTAAGCCCCCGTCGCGAACCTGCCCCGGCGCCATATTGTAATTATACGACGCGAGTAACCGTCACGAAAGACAGGCCGCGAAAAGTTTCAGTGGACACGCACGATAGTCTCGGCGTAGTGCATAGCGGGCAGCTCGGTGGGCAGCAGCGCGGCGGCGGCGGCCAGGCGCAGGCGGCGGATGTGGCCGCGCGCGTCCGCCCACCACGCCCACCACGCGCCGCCCACCGCCTCCACCGCGATCGACACGATCTCCGCCCTGCGCACCACCACCGCACCGACTTACATGCTGCAGCCCCGCCTCACCGATTTCGTAACAAACTACATTTTCGGAGAAATGATTTTTAAGACGAAAAAAGCTATGGGCAGTTAAATTAAGATTGAAAAAGAATTCCAGTGAAATCCATCCAGATTGAAACAGTAACCATAACTGACATATGGTAGAATACTTAGCGTAAGTAAAATAAAAAAAAGAATGATAGTAGCATTAAGAAATAGCATTATAACTCCAGTGTGAGTGAAGAAGGCGGCCAAGGTACGCCTGGCCGTACGTACCTTCAATAAACACATCGGAGATATTCTTAAGTCGAGGAAAGGCCAAAGTACCTTGAATAGATGAATATATATAATCGCTAATAGGTATGTAATCGCTAGTATCGCTCCTGCCCACGGTTATGGTACGTGGCACAAACTGGCGGAAAGAAGCCGCGTCGCGGCAATAAGCAGCAGCGAGTGCTCACTTGTCGGCAGTGACGTTATCGGGCACGTAGTGGTCGTGCTTGTGCAGCTCCCACAGCACCAGCTCCCCGCCCACGCCCACCAGCACGCGCGCCTTCTCGCCTGCAAACAGACCTCTACGTACAATACGTCTGATAACACATTATGCCGAC
This sequence comes from Microceris scylla, assembly GCA_018245595.1. Lineage (NCBI taxonomy): Eukaryota > Metazoa > Arthropoda > Insecta > Lepidoptera > Hesperiidae > Microceris > Microceris scylla. Next base: position 19,967 of record DWDT01000526.1, read on the forward strand.
ATATTGCAGTTCATTACACCATAGCTACCTAAAAATGATGACCATTTCAATTTGTTTTAGATGCGTAACATCTTGCCTCTCACTCTACTGCAATCTGTGAGTTTTTCGTGAAAAGCGTAGGAGTGTGCCTCAAGGTGCTTCCGCCCGCAGTAGGCTGCCCGCCAAAAGGGACGGGGAGACGGGGGGAAGGGGTTTGGACAAAGATGGCACTGCGCGTTAGTTGTGCGCTTGCTGCTGTGTTGGCTACACAGTTACCTGACTGAATTGTGTGTATGTATTTATTGTTGGTCATACGAGGGGTGATCAAAAAGTAATGAGAAACGATACTAAATACGATGGATATGGGCATAAAAAAAATTATTTCTCTACGTGGTCTCC
>DWDT01000527.1:0-20332 GCA_018245595.1 Microceris scylla
ACACACACACACACACACACACACACACACACACACACACACACACACACACACACACACACACACACACACACACATCCGCACACCCCTACATCAAAACCAGTCCATTTACCGGTACCACGAGTACCACTTTGATTGAACTCATTGAACTACGTTCTTACGTTATTTCATATTTCAGTGGTGTCCCTGATGAATGGAAAGTACAAATGGATAGTCAACGAGTCGCGAAGACTTCACGAGGCCGGCGTTACTCCGGCGGTCTGCGACAAGATCCTTTACGAACATGCTATTGAAATGGTAAGATTTTATTGATAAGAATATCAATACATTTGAACATTTTGGTAATTTTTCAAAGATAGTCCAAAAGTTATAATAACCCAGTAATTTTTGAACGTTTTAAATTATACTACAAGTGAAATCGTGAACTTTGTCTATAATAATGCAACTAATAGTAACAGTCAGTACGAAGTTAAGATTATTACATTTGGTCGGCAGTGCCAGATGGCAGCGATCGAGGAGCTGTTCGGCGACATGAAGGAGTGCGAGCGGCGCTACATGTCGGCGCAGGTGCTGCTGCACTCGCTGGTGCAGCGCCACCCGCTGCACCCGCAGCACCGCACCACGCTCTCCAAGTGTGAGTCCTATTATATACTTTTTTCTTATTATTAGGATAAAATTCAATATATTTGAAAATTGGTTTATGATAATGTAATTTGATCACATATCTGAAACATTCTTATAAGTATAAATATTACATAGACCTATTGAATGTTTATTAATAATATCTACAGACCCCTCTTTATTCTATGGCGTATTATTGATCTTTGGTGCAACCATACTCATATTTAAATAATTGAATTGAATTATAGAGGATATCTAATTAAACTTACTAATCTTAACTCACAGATCGAGACGCAGTGCAAAGGAGGCTCAACTGTCTCAAGGGACCGCGAAAAATTATGGACGTGAAACTTGAGGCCGGGATCTCATAATGCAATATGCAACTACTAGAGATAAGTAAAGTGGACGCAAGATGGGAAGTGATTTTATTTTGTTGTCATGTATGGACGCGTGATAAACTATATACAACAATTATCGTATAAAAAGTGTATAAAAGAAAAAAGTGGATGATATTGATTAGAGTTAAAATGATTGTACACAATTGTTGTCTAGCGAAAAGTTAACCAGAGATTGCAATAGTGAGTTATATTTTTTTATGTGTAGCAGATTATTTGTAAACAAAGTGAAGCAATCACAGTGTGGTTCAACATTTTAGTGAAAGGTTTTAGCAATGCTTAATGTCAATAATAAATAAGTAGTCAAATAGATGTACACTATATCTCTTTTCAAATAAATGGTTGTATTTTTGTTTATGATTTACCATTTAGTACAAGATAAACTGAGTAGCATGAAGCTTTTATTTAATGACAAAGCACCTTTTCGTGTACTTTTTTTTTTCTTTTAACATTACGAGATATTTATATAAATAATAAAGATACATAAAAAAGTAAAAAATATCATTAGAAATTGTAGCATTGATTTAAAAAAAAACCATGTCGTATTAACATTAAATAATACTAATTTTGTAGTGTGTATAAGTGAAAATTATGAAGTAATATCGTAATGGACAACCTGCTATAGAGATCTCATTATCGACCAATAACAATATGGCATTTTTAGGTTAAGCTATGAATTATGTTGTAGTATATTTTCGCGAGAATATCCAATATGAGTTGAAACATTTGTACATTTTCTTGTGTAACACTCGTAATTTCCACTTCACCAAATTATGATCATTGATTATGATTTCTCTTAAAAATATCGTTTAATTAATAATGCTTTACTGAAATAAGAATAAAGACTGTTGTACTATAAAATTATTTTGTTTTGTTTCAATAAATAATTATTTTAACATCTGGATTTTCGCATATTATTTATATTAACAACCGGTAATAATAAGACGGCGAATTTATTTATCAAAATTTATTCTATAAAAATGTACTGGACTGGATGTCTCAGTACTGTACAAACACACCAGTTCCCTGTTTTAAATATTTATAAGGCTTAATACGATTGCGTCCACGCACAGGCCGAAATATCACTTTATCGGCAGGGAACTCTGATGAACCAGATGTTTCTAATAAAATATCTAAACAAGTCAGTAATTTGGTTATTTGTGTAGACAGTGTGGGGTTTTCTGTATTCTCATCTGAATTCCAATTAGTATTGATCACTCTCTCTATATCCCTCAAGTCATCATTACTTCCCGCATCATGGGTTCCATTCCAATGCAAGGTCAATGAAAATAATGGAGATGTTTTTGGATAATCACTACTGAGTGCTACCATTGCCACCAATTTTGCTGACTGCCTCGTTACAATTGCTCTATACATCATGTTATCAGCATTAACTAGACCCTCTGAGACTAAATATGCTGTTGAAGATGCTTGACAGTATTCGGCCCAACTCACAGATTGCCATTGAGTTAATGAGCCAGATAGACGAATTGGGTTTGCTGCCGGTAATATTTTTCCACTCTCAAGGTCTTGCAGTTCTATCATTAATTCTACTCTGGCCTTTAGCCTTTTTTGCAAAGTGAAAATTAACTTTTCCACAGTTGCCACACTCAAACTCTGACATGGCTCTAAATATTTGTAAATTTTTTTATCATCAACGGCCATTACCATAAAATCTAAGCCACACATTCTTTGGGCCCAGATGTAAGGTTTTCCAACTTCAGGAATAAAATGGGAAAATTCTTCTGCTACTCCAGCATTGTTTAACAAGTAAGTTGTTGCTGGATGTGGTGATTCAGTCCCTGTGTCCCCAGGATACAATTCATTTAATATGCAATCTCCACTTAAAACATCTGCAGCCGAAACTCCCATTACAGGTTTTGGTAGTGACATAGTCAATTTGACCACAACAATTTTAAGGTGCAATAAGTATGAAAAAACTAAATTTACTGCAGTGCCATCTTGCAACTTTACCGATAACTGTACATTCAGAGGATGTTTCCTGAGAACTTCCTTTTTCTTTGCTTCTGCCTTCTCTTCTCTTGAAACCTTAGTAGTTCTGTGATGGCGTTTTTTCTTTTGTCTATGTTCATCATCATTATTGTCTTGGTCTGAATCAGAATCATAGGATACAACTAATTCATTCTCTATATTTTTTATTTGATCCAATCTTCGAGCTTCATCTTCGTCACCAGCAATACCTGTTACCCAGTGTTACAGCTTAATATATATAACAACAAAAAACAGATAGGATAATACACCTTTTTTTTAATTCACTTTAGAAATAATCTGATATAACGACTGATAATCCCCTTTTATAATTTTTTTAACACAGGATTTATATGCTCATATTACTATTTTATCGATTCATAACCAATATATAACTGCGGTCAAAATGTATAGTCAATACAGTAAACATAAGAAATTGGGTAGTTTTTAGAGGAATTACATTTATAAAAAGTTTTAATCTACATCCTTTAAGCAACTTACCAACTGAGACAACATGGGAGCCAAGGACATCAGAATATGCATATGCATTGGTATATAGCAGAAACAATGGTGGTGGAAGCAGTGCAGCCGCTCTGGCTTCATCTCTCTTTTCATCAAGCCTAAGAGCTAAGCATTCCTGTAATGGCTTGGTGGCTTTCAGGACTTCGCGCAGATGTGGTGCAAGAGCATCTAATCTAGATCGAGCAGCTGCAATAGCGGCAGCCACACGTTCCTTAGATGCTACCAGCTCACTGCAGGCTCCTGCTAGTTCACGACGCTGTCTCAACTCCCACTCTAATCTAGCTAACTGCAATTGATGTTCATCGGCCTTTGTGATTTCCTGAAAATCAAAACATTATTTGAGTTTCTTCTCTGTTGCTATTTTGACTGTTTTATTATTTTTAACAGACAACTTATGCTTACTGGACGAGAAACATCAGCTGGTGCATCTTTGTAGAAGTCCTCTACAGGAATCAGTTCTATTTCCTCATCCTTTGATTTAAACTGCAAACACTTTGTTACTTCCTTGTTGAGGTGATCAGCTTCATACAAGAGGTTTTGCAAAAGCAGGTGTGTTGAATCCACCCTCTGTTTTTCCTTGTGCAGGGCATCTCGGCCAGACCTTGTACGAACTTTCTCCAGGCGATTGAGCTTCTTTAAAGCGACAAGATGTAATGAGGCTTCAACTCTTTTAGCACTGATCTTCTCCTTTGCCTGTAAAGTGTAACAGTTCAGCGACTCATGGCGATTATCAACATGTATGATAACAAAACGTTAGAAATACCTCATCTGTCCCTTTTGTTTTTAATTCCGCTATATCGGCAAACAGTTGTCGCACATCGTGACAAATCTTCTTAAACAAGGCTGCGTCTTTATCAGCCGGACGAGATTGCGCTTCCAATTCTTCAAATTCAACTACACGCTAAAAATTATACAACCATTGTCAGTGGAAAAATTCAATTGTAATGCGATAAATGAAAGAGATGAAATCTAGAGTAAACAAATATATTTTACGTTTAGAATTGTAGCAGCAAAATTTTAAATTCTAACCTTATATATATCGACAGGTGCTTGCTTAGAATTATCAGTAGATACGGTAGTGTTCAATTTTCGTCGTTTTTTCGTTGATACATCTTCCTTTCCCATTCTTGTTGATTAGTCTTTATTCGATACTCTAGAATTGGAGGATAAATATTTTTAAATATCAACATGCAAATTACAAACCAAACATTAATAATTGTAGTCGAATAGTGAAATGACATCTCACACTTTTAAATAACAGCTTAGCTGTTTCGGATTACTTTCTTTCAGCCAAAAAATATTTATTTTACAGTACAAGTGAATGTATCTAATCCCCACAATAACATGTACTTTTATAGCCAATTGTTAACTACAATGTCTATATAGATATAATATTTACAATAGAATTTGACAAATTTTGAATTAACTATTACGTGACAAAATATGTACCATGCTGTATTCATTTGTAATCGCAGTAATACGAATTCCGTATTGTACTTGTAATATACAAAGAAATTAGCGTGTATTTTCTATAGGTCAGCCTTAAATAAATAAACTGCCCAAATTCGGCAACATCGAACATTTTCTAACAGTCTAGATGCGAGTTCTTTCCTTGTTTTGATTCATCCTATTATGTTGCAACGAAACAATATTAAATATGATTTTGTGCACAAAAACGATTTTATTTCCCTTTGACTCATGAAAAGGGGTAGGCTACTATTATCCTGAAAAATGGATGGTTTCTGTGGGATTAAAATACAAAATAATATCTTTGTATGGATTGTTAATAATTTGAGAATGGATAGCTGCAGCTGATCACATCTATCGCAGAACATTGGTTCTGCGACAGATGAAAATGGAACGCCATTTTCATGCTAGGCTTCCCATTGGCCTATCCAATGTTCGATAAATTCGAACAATTCGAGATAAATTAGAAGATAGCGATGAATTTAAAAGAAACATATCATATTAGAAATGACAGTTATTTTGCCACTCGGAACTCTCTATATACCCCCTATGTGAACTGGATTGATGATATAAAAAGAACTTAATCACGAAAATTATTGAGACATAAATACAATACATTCCTTGTAGTCGTTATTATACTGATATATTTAGAATTTAGAATTACAATCTAAAAAATGTTATAGGACCTGAGCTATGTTATGATCCATATTTGCTCATAATGCCTTTACAAACCTAGAAAGATTAAATTGCATCAATCTCCTGGTTATGCTTTTGCTACACAAAAATTATTATTTAGAAAAATTAGAAAGCAGAACAATGTTTGTAAAGCTTGTACTCACTTTGTACGCAAAATATTGAAATACATTATAGATATTTACCACTAACTGAAGTCTACGTGCCTAATTTCGAGGTATAGTTTTAAAAGTAAAGCTCTTTAACCATTTAACTATCTACGCAAGTGCCTAATGAATCTTTATACGATTATAATCTCACAACTGCACCAAGAGCACGAATCGATCACGTGCACCGGTATGTGACGTCACTGCGGCGGTCACAGTAACTATACCGCTATGGTTCGTGAACGGAGCGTGCAATGTTTATCTGAATTGTGTTGATAGAAGACAAACAACAAGCTAATGTCCGATTAATAATAAACATTCGCTCCCTTTCCACTCGATCTGACCTGAGGATCGGAACATATCTTTTTATAAATAATTTAAATAATAATATTAGTAAAATGTCTAAAGAGAAACCAGAAATTCGTATCGTAACTTATATGTGCCCAACACATCCTGTCGAATTGTACGAATTATTATTGGAAATGTTTGAGGAGTCATTGGATTGCTATGCAACATTACAATATGAAAGCCGATCTTCAGGGCCTATCCTGGGACGTCCTGATCCTTTTTACACAAATAAAGCGGATATAGGTAAGTTTCATTATTTAGTTTTTTTTTTCAACCACCCTCCATTTATTGGGCCGAAAATATTATAACTAAAATTTCACAACAGCAAAAGTATAAGACTAATAATAATTCCATCGGCATTTATGTAGATTAATATTAAACAGATATATTTTAAAAATACATAAGCATTGTTTTCTAGCTTTTATGACTGCAGCTGCATACATGAAACTTCGAGAGCAGAAAAATGAATTCGTCGAGTTGTTACCAGTGACCCCGGTGTTCGCTCACCAGATGAACGTCGAAAATAAGCCGGGATATTTTTCGGATATCATCATACACAGGGATAAAAAGTAAGAATGCAGTTTTATGACACTTGTGGGTACGTCACGCAGGTACACGGTTAAACTTATCCCATTTTTTTATTTAAAATAAAATCCTAAGGTGTACGTATTTGTACATTCTCTCAGCAGCGGGTACTAAAAATGGACTAAATACGTAGACAACAACATAATGTAAATATCTAATTTGCTACGATATAGCTATCTAACACCTGATAGTTCCACGCGTCTTTAGACCACTCCGTAATGTTATACACTCATACATGCAGACATATCTCACATAGGTACTTGTAAGACTCCCTGATATCAATATTTAATTATAGTTAAGGAACACGACGCAAATTTCAACTGTCTGTAAATATATCGTCTAAATACCTACAGTTATATTATATCAACTATTCAAATATCATTACTTTTTACGTATACGATATGTAGGAATACATACTTTCACTATTTTTGCATTACTTTTATTATTCAGTGTATGCAGTGGTACTGACTCGGATCCTTTCGGTCAGATGCAAACTAGGAAATAAACACTCTATGCAACAAACAATACAGTAAACGATACTGGGGTCTCAGACGGCTATTATCGTATTACCTAGATACGAGACTAGCTTCGCTCACGTATATTATGTTATATCGTATCTATTTATACAAAACAATGGAATACTCGAAAACGTCAAATAATTTTGTTGTATAAAAGCTAATAGCCAATATAGGTACAATATAGATAAATTAATTGTTATCGCTCTCGTTCGCAGATAACAGAACTTGTTTTTCATTAAGTGTACAATACCCAGTACAGCGTATAGATTTTTTGCGACCGTGATCATGTATGTATATTGTTTATTTGCAGAGCACACAACGTTAATACATTATTAGATCTCCGCGGTTGCACCTTTGCGTACAGCAATGAGGAATCCCTCAGTGGAAGTAAAATTGTACTGAGGATGCTGAGGGAAAAAGGCGAAAATGCTTCATTCTTTGGATCTCTGCTAAGTAATAATTTAGTGATAAGATTTTAATGTACTGCACTCTATATGAATTAATTGTAATTTAACTGTTTGTTGGCAGGATCTGGATCACACTTAGCTTCAGCTCAAATGGTGCTGACTAAACAGGCTGAATGGGCAGCTGTAGACTCTACAACACTTTTGTACTCTAAGAAATACATGCAAGACGGAGGAAAAGATATCATAACACTAGAAACGCTAGGTCGTCTCCCGCCTTATCCAATTGTAGTGAATTCTAGGCTTTCAGGTCAGTTAATTACAAATCATTTTACCTTGTCGTTACTTCTGTTAGCTATTGGCATATAATCCTTAATGTATTCTTTGTTTCTTTCAGTTGAAATCAAGAAAGAAATAACTCAAGCTTTGCTAAGTCTGCCACATACAGGAGATTGGAAGAAAAAATTTGCAAAGTTCGGAATAATCAAATTTGAAGACAATAGTGATGGTTCTTACAGCGGGCCGGCTGCACAGGTGTGGTCCATCCAAAAGGAGAAACTCAACATTAGATATTATTAGAGTTCTACTGGTCTTAAGTCTTTTATATGTTCTGTATATATTGTATGTGGATTATAAGCCTAAGGAGTAGCTTTATACTAAGATTATATTAGCACAAAACAAATATATTGTGGGTAAATGTTTTATGTTCAAAATAAATATTTCAATCAGCTACTTGGTCCTAATTTCTGTAAAGTAATCCGAAAAGATACAGGTTGTTTCTTCTGCTTTCCATATTGTATAACAAATCTGTTCGGTATTTTAACAATAGAAGGTGGTGAAGGCGGAGGAGGGCTGGGTTTCTGGGAATCTATCTGAAATGGTTAAATAGCAATTTAAATGATAAAAGAAAAAGTTACAGTAAATTGTGGTTATAATTAAACATGATCATAAAACATGACAAACTCATCATTCAACAATAAAAACAGTAATATATAATACTAGCTACATAAATAATAAAAATAAAGTAATATAATTTATGCACTAATATAATAAATCTACAACATTATTGTCAATTTGAGACACTAAACAACTCCACCGCCATTGATATGATCAATCTCTTCTTGTGAGAGTGGTTGCCTCCGATATCGTGCAGGGAGATCAATATCGGAAATAGCCGCACTGCTCATAGGGGCTGCTGGTTGTCCATGGATCTTCTGAAAATATAAATGGATACAACTCAATAAATATATGTATGTATTTACCCTTTTTTTAAATGTAAACTAAGAGATCATTTTCAATATGTTGCAGAATATATTGGCAATAGGGTTACCCCCTATTCTCTAGTAGGAGATATAATAACTGGATAATGGTGAAAATATACTGCAGTCTTCTGCCTACCCCTTCATGGAGAATACAAGTGTGATATTATGTTATTGAATATCTTATGCAAAAGAGTGACAAACGAAATAAATAAGTAATAAAATTATGCATCTTGTGTTGATTGCTTATTATCTCTTATCAATCTCTTAATTGTTTTATTTTAACGTATGGTCAGGCACACAGACTTGTGCTAATTTCATAAATATTAGTCCTGAGTGTGAATCAAACCCACGACCCTCTTTTTAGCAGTTACATAAATTAACCATTGAACCAACAGTCCAATCAAATAGTAATCTTATTATTAGACTTTCAATTTGATTGAGTATTAGAAAGTAATGGTAAGTAAAATGTGATTATGGATAATCAGGTTGTCGTGCAGGTGTATTTTCTTTATATTGAGTTATGCTTAGACTATAAACTGGTATGAGACTATATAACTGGTATGTTACAAAACATAAAAATATATTGTTAAATTAAGTGATGATATACTGGTTGAACAGGCGCAGGCCCAGCTGCCGCCGCGGGCGCTGCGACCGTGCCCGTCGAACCTCCACCACCCTTACGGAACTTTATGACTGGAACACGGGAGAGAACCAAGCTAACTCGAACCATAATTACGTTATTCAAATTTTCTATAAGTTTTTTGAAATTAAGAATGTTGAATGTTATATCATGAAATTTGACGAATAATGTCATTCGCAGAATACTACTACCCGTGTCATCTGACCTGGATTGACATTTGTCATATGGTGTTGCAATAATAAACAGCAATATCAATATTGTAAGGGAATCCTTTGTAAGAAAAAAAACTAATACGTCTAACCTATCCGCGCCATTAAACTAAAATATTCTTGGCATTTTTAGCATCATATCTGCTAAATTCATACTATTTATGTACTGAGCGAGGCTAGGTAAAGGAAGGAATCCTATTGGTTCTTAACAAACACATTCCTCGCACATCCCTGGTGGAAACGCACCCTTACTCTATGGTATGGGAATCGGTACAAGTCAGATAAATCTTTCTAAGTTTCTACATTATGATTTATGATATTGCAGTTAAAACAAATGACAATTTCTAGTACAATGATCGAATAGTTTTTTGTGATTATTATTTAGTGATAATTTAATTAAATTTCTGCAGTCAGTTTCTTAAGCGATTGATTAATAAACAAAATATGTAATAAGTTATTACATATTAATATTGTTATTACTAATAACAATATTATAATAGTCCCGTTGATTCCTGACATCTCGTCACCATGTTTATTTTGGCGCAATTATGATAATTCGCATTACTACTGTTATTCAGAACCTCAATAAACATGTTTTTTGTACAAATTATATACAAAGGAAGGTGTATATATAGGGTGGTTATTTCATATTAATATTGCCCAAGACTTTTGATTACGATTTATTGTTACAGAAGAAACATCCGAACAACGTATATGTATTAACTTATTCTTAAATATAAATAATTTCACACATACAACACATTTTCTTTTTGAAGCATTTAAACCTCATCTACATTACTACAGCAACCACATTTCGTAACAAGATCCACATTCCACATTTTACTTTTGACAATGTTTTTATGAAGCTTATACATACGAGTAAAGGAGTAAATTGCATATTTAGAAGATTAAACAACAATGTTGCTAAAAGCAATGTGATTTCTAGTCACTAGTGTGGATTATACTTTTGTGACTGTAAACACATTAGGCGGGATTGCGGAAGTTCTTGCCGGCGTACTTGGCAGCGGCACCAAGCTCTTCCTCAATACGCAGGATCTGATTGTACTTGGCGAGACGCTCAGAACGGCAAGGCGCGCCAGTTTTAATTTGTCCAGTAGACAGACCAACTACCAAGTCGGCAATAAATGTATCTTCGGTTTCACCAGACCTGCAGAGAAATTGATCAAATATTATTCCCAAAGCTTTTAAAAGTGTTTTTAAAACAAAATTCTTGCAAGTAGGTGTTGAACTCATGGGAATAACAATCACATAAGAAAAAAGTGTTGTGCGGGGTCATGATGCACATAGAAGGGATTTTGATACTTGTGAAGTCACATCGCTTGTATATAATAGTAAGGGAAAGAGAGACTAAAATATATGGACAATAAAAAAATTCATACTAAAGAACACAAGCACAAAAAACTATGTTGCCGATTTGGATCTCGAACCTAAATTTTTTTTTATTCATATATTATATCATAGTTGCACAATTACCTGTGGGAAACCATTGTGCCCCATCCATTCTTCTTGGCTAGCAGATGAGCATTGATGGATTCAGTCACACTACCAATTTGGTTCACCTTCAACAATAAACAGTTGCAGGCCTTCTTCTCCACAGCAGTGGCAATACGCTTAGGGTTTGTTACCTGTGTTACAATGAGAAAAATATTAATCTTGTCCATACATGTAGCATTTATAATTTAAGAAAAAATGTTAAAAGTGAGTAACTAACTGTGAGATCATCCCCCACAATCTGGATGGGAGTCTTAGCAGTAATGTTTGTCCAGGCTGCCCAGTCATCTTGGTCGAAGGGATCTTCAATAGATACCATTGGGAAGTCCTTAATGAATTCAAGGTAAAGATCACAAAGCTTGTCCGAAGGCAAGTAGTCTGCAGGGTTCGATTTGGGATTTTTGAAGTCCAAATCATAGGTTCCATTTTTGAAGAATTCAGAAGCTGCCACATCCATACCAATTTCAATCTGTAAAAATTAAAAAGGGTCTATGAAAATTATTTGTACATGACAATATTTTTTTTATTTATCACAAATTGATGATCTCAAAATTACCTTGCCAGTGTATCCAGCCTGCTGGATAGCATCCTGGATGAGGTACAGAGCATCTTTGTTATTAAGAATGTTGGGAGCAAAGCCACCCTCGTCACCGACAGCAGTGGAGTCAAGGCCAAACTTCTCCTTAATAATTTTTTTTAAATGATGGTAAACTTCAGAGCCCATACGCATAGCTTCATTGAATGATGATGCACCTGGCAAATAAATAAAAAAATTAAATGTTTTTATAAGAGATATTGATATATTAAAAAATAGGTAGACATCTAGATGGATAAAAAATTTTCTTTTAATCTTTTGTTCAGAAACTATTTAGCAAATTTGGAAATTCGCCATATTGATAAGTAACAGTCATGTATGACTTGGCTATAAGAATGAATGAATAATTTTTTAATCAACTTTTCACACAGATCAATACCATACTACATCTGGAAAAAAATGTAGATAACAACTTACTAAATTAACTAAAACATTTTTAAATGTAGCAAATTAAATTTACATTATAGTACTAGTATTACCTGTAGGCAAGATCATGAACTCTTGCATGGCTAGTTTGTTGCCAGCATGTGAACCTCCATTGATAACATTAAATGCAGGAACAGGCAGAACAATGTTGCTGTTACCAGCCAAGTCAGCCAAGTGCTTGTATAGAGGCACTCCCTTCTTGGCTGCACCAGCCTTCGCCACAGCCAGAGACACACCGAGGATGGCATTGGCTCCAAGCTTAGACTTGTTCTCTGTACCATCCAACGAGATCATCAATTCATCAATCTGTAAATAATCATCAAAGTAATTTTTATTATTGTATAAATAGCTACACAACATCAAATAATAAATTGGGATTCTGAGTGCTGCAAAAGACATGTAAAACTGACAGCAAACTTTAAAAAATCGAAAAGCAATGTGTGAAGATGAATTACTTTCATACTGAACTTTATTAATAATATTTTGATCAAATTTATCTACTTAAAGTATAACTAGCTAAGATAACCGACATCAATTACAACAAAAAAAAACAATAATAGTTAGGTATCAATAAATCACCTCCTTCTGTTGAGTAACTTCAATGTTCTGTTTCAGGAGTTCAGGAGCAATAATGGTATTAATGTTCTTGATTGCAGTGAGTACACCCTTTCCATGGTACTCTCCCTTGACATTGTCCCTTAATTCCAGTGCCTCGTGAACACCAGTGGACGCCCCAGACGGCACAGCTGCACGGAACAGCCCTAACTCTGTTACCTACACAAATGATAAGATAAGACACTTTCAACTTGTGTGTGTGTACATTATTTATACTACAATTTATTATCTAGGTAAATATTTTTATGAACTTACGAGGTCAACCTCTACGGTGGGGTTGCCACGGGAGTCAAAAATTTGGCGAGCTTTGATCGACTTGATAGGCATTTTGGATATGAAGTTGCTGATCTGTCTACAACAAACAATATATAAAATATTTAGAATAATAGGATTACGTGGAATTACTTTTTTTTATATCTAGCAGTTAGCAATGAAGACGGTGGAACGTGTTTGTGGTTAAAATAGAAATAAAATCTTATTAGTCGAACAAGGTCAAGTGGAGGTTGTACGTGATATATATTGTTAAGAATGTTTTTAATGTTTTGAGATAGTGAATCAAATTAGAAATAATACTGATGAATAGTAATGTAACAAATGTAAAGGAAATCGAGGTGTTAATCGCTTAATTACTAATTGCATTAAATAGCATATTATCAAAATTACTGAAACATGGAACAGATATATAAACAAAATGTATCTTACCTAAAAATAGCTGCAAAATAACTTCTTTATCTATAATTTTTATCTTAGGATGCACTCGAACAATTCGCCGGTGAAGTAACTATATTAGCACCTCTGGCAAAGACTGGCAGAATATATATGACCTTCACAAGGTGATATTAGAGCTTAACAATAACCGGTAAAATTAAGACAACCAAAAAACGGTAAATTCGAATTTAATATTAATGAAAATGAATATAATATATTCTTTGATAGTTTTAAGCTTAACAACTTAAAATATAAATTCTCTTAATACTTATAGAGCTGGTGCGTTAAACTCACCGTACCTACCTTTCGTGTTTACTTTAACTACTTACGTGCAACATCGACTAAAGAATGCATCTTATGACAACACCAGTGTTCAATGTCAATAGGATTCTTTAGATATTTACGTGGACTATGGGAGCCAACCTAAAATGTGTCCATCGAAAAAAAGGGATAGCAAATGAGCCTATCTGTCTCTTTCTACTCGCATAAGCACAGGCAGTGATTACAACGTGAGCGTAAGATATAGCGTGAGTAGCGAGATAGAGAGAGGTAATAAACTCCACCGATTCTCTCTTTCCAAATCGTTGGACGTTGGGCTTACAAACAGTCGCGTCTTCCCCACTCTATATATAATGTCTCTATGATATTATTATACTATTGAGTTTCACGTGACAGTGACAGTGACAGTAAATAAGAACCTAAAATTCGTGGGTTTTTTAAAAAACATTAATATATTTCTGTAGGTTAATACTTAAAATGAGTGGTAAAAAGGACTCGACTCAAGAAGAGAAAAAAGTTGTCGTTGTAAAAAATGCTACTGACTTGCAAAGACTTAAGTTGGAAAAGTTAATGAAAAATCCCGTAAGTTTGTTGATAAATATTAGCCATAATTCAGTTTGTTACATCTAAACGATCTGATTATAATTCAAAGATTTTTTAATCCAAGGAGAGACAAGTATTGATTCCAGAACCAGCAAAGCAAAAAAGCCTGCCTTCGGCTCCCGATTTCGTTCGTAATGTCATGGGATCCAGTGCTGGGGCAGGCTCTGGGGAATTTCATGTATATCGTCATTTGAGAAGAAAAGAGTATGCGCGTCAAAAATTTATACAAGAAAAAAGTGAAAAGGTAGATATATTATAATTCTGCTTAGTGTTATAAAGAGTGGGCCAGAAAGGCGTGCGAATTTCAAAATCACATTGCTCGTGACAGGCGCGTGGTAATGGGGCGCGGGTAGTAGGGAGAAGTAACTTGGTTTTCCTCGAAAATTTAGTCGCTATGGAGCGTTTCACCAGTGAGCAATGTGTGTTCTGTATAAAGTCTTATCACAAAAATGACGCTTCATACACTATTGTGCGGGGTCTATTTCGCCCTGAGTTTGGTTTACCTGATTTAATTCAGTGTCCTAGTGAAAGTATGATCAGGTTGTGGATCAAAAACTTCGAGTCTACGGCTTCGATACTGAATCAGAAACCTTTAGGGTGTCCGAGGTCGATACATAAACTGTAAGCGAAGTCGCAGTCTGTACAGCGCGATCCTCAGTTATCATCCCAAAAGAGATCATCTGAGCTCGCTATATCAAGGTCATTATTAAGGCGTATTTTGGTTTAAATTCTAAAATCTCTTTTCCGAGGAAGCTCATTTCCTTTTAAATGAATTTGTTAACAAGCAAAATTGTCAGTATTGGGCCGTAGAAAATACCAAAGTAAAACACCAAAGACCTTTACTTAAGGTATACTTATTCAAGGTTACAGTTTGGGTGGCCATGTGTAATTTTTTCTTCCCACAACTGCATAATTTTGAAGCCTTTAACAACAGGACCTGATTTCAACAAGATAGAGCGACATCCCAAACATCCAATGAATCTTTAGCAGTTGTAATACATTAAATGTTTCGATAACCATATTACTAAAATATCATGAGCTGCCCTTAAAAGAAAAATTCGAGGTAAATGTAAGCCTTCAATTAGACCATAAGTTGATAAGATTGTTTAAAGAGTTTTGTAAATAAATTACGAAATGTATGTGATTAAAGTCACATAGATACAGCTAGTTATTTATAACATAAATGTACATGTTTATTTTCTTTTATAGGAAAGACTTGATGACCAGTATCATGAAAAAATAGAGGAAAATAGAAGAACTGCAGAGGAAAAAACAGCCAAGAAAAGAGCAAAGAGGTTAAAAAAGAAGCAAAAAGCTAAACTCAAAACAAAAAAGCCAAAAACAGACAGTACTCAAAAAGAGCCATCATCTTCAGAATCCGGTAGTGAACCAGAAAATGATAAACAACAAGAAGAGGCAGAAGAAAAGAATGATAAGGAAACAGCTAGTTGATAATTTTATTTCATAGATCTAGTACATGTTATGTAAACATGTGAATATTGGTACAAGTGTATCTAAATCATGAAATTTTAGTCCTGCTCTGAAATGCTTTGAGTTTGTTATGGAGAATAACAAAAGTCTTAGGCAGAGTGAAACATAATTAGTAAAGGTTGTACATGCACACTGCTGAGCATAATATCATGATTTTCGTTTTTCATGTTTCTGGATATGATTAAAATTTTTGTATTGTTCTCAAAATACTATCTATCAAGTGTAAGTGGAATCCCAATTTTATTAAGAAAATGAACTCCCATTCAGATTCTTGTGTCTCCTGTACATGACAGTCCTAAAACTTGAATCTTCCTAGATAAAGGTCATGTTTCAAGTACTTTTCCAATATTTTTAGTATATTCATGGTATTTTTCAAATTAAGATTTTCCATTGGTGACTCAGACTAGATCTTTGTATGGCACTAGGCTCACCACCTATTCCATGGGACATAAAAAGTAACTGGTGCAATGTGTGTGTTTAAAATGTATCTGGTGAAATATGTGTACCTCTGCCTACCATAATTGTACTTTTTTACTAGTATACTGATCTCTTTCCACAAGAGTATAAACACCTATGGAATCTTCCTTAAGCCATGTAATTTATCAAATAGTAACAAGCTTACTTATTAGTCAGATCCACTTAAATGTACAATGTTTTTATTTTTAAGTTATTATTAATACAACCTTTTTTACAGTTAGTTGTTTTAATCTTCTATATAAATAAAAATGAATCGCCAAATGTGTTCCTAAGCATAAAACTCGAGAACGGCCGAGAGAACCGATTTGGCTAGTTTTTTTTGTATTTCATGAAGTCTAAGGAATGTTCAGGAGATAAAAAACGTAGAGAATACGAGGAAATAACAATTAATAACAACAACAATTTTCTTTTCACATACAAACTACTCAGTCCGCAACTGTGAATTTAATATGTGAAACATTTGACGTCAATCAATCCAAAACAAAGGCGCGTTACGATTATCTTTATTATACCTTCAAGTTTATTAAAGGTTGCATTAATGAAAATAATATGAACCCAAGTGTAATTCAATTATTTTACGTTCAGCGGAACGGGCGGGTAACAGCTAGTTATCCATCCCATAAAAAAGGAATTTCATAGTTTCCTTATATTTTGAATACTAAGTAATAAATTATGGCTAAATTAAATGTAGTCTAAAACACACAGTTGTATGGCTATTTCACATTCATACATCTTGCTCACTTTTGTTAATAATCGAAGTTAAGATGATGATGATGATGATGTCCTTGACGTGTCCGTCAATGGCGAACCTGTTATATAAGAAGTTAAGATATAAAGCAAGCAGAAATGAGAGAACTAAGATGCAAATAGTTGATATTATCAATTGACATATTTTGATAATAATGGTGAGGCACATTTAACTATTGTGTTTTAAAGGCCACGTTGTAAAAGGTAAAGAAAATAATCGACCCATTATAATTCCACTGTTGGAATATGGGTCTCCTCTCATATGGAGAGGGTTAAGGCCATTGTCTGCCAGGCTGACCAGGTGCGGGTGGGCAAACTTCCCACACCTTAGTAAATATTTTTTTTTTTATATAAATTCTCTGGTATGCAGGTTTCCTCACGATGTTTTCCTTCACTGTTAACAAGTGATATTTAAATTTAAAAGGCACTTTTGTAACGAAGTGCGCGCCATGGATTTGAACCCAGGACATCTAGAGTGAGGGGCTGAATTCTTAACCACTAGGCTATCACTGCTTTAAAAACTGCGTAAAACATAGTGGTTTATAAAATGATACAGAACCATATTAATACTATTTTTATTAAAAAGTGACGTTCAAGTATTGTTTTAGTAGAAACTCAATAATGGTTAATGATAAATAATTTCTATTGCACAGAGGCCATGATACTATCTTCATTCTTCTTTAGTATGACAAAGCCTTCCATGACAGGTGACAGAGGTATGTATTCATCTGTTGCCAGCTCTGCTCGTTCTCCGAAAGAGAGCAGAACTGGTGTAGTGTGTGTGTGAGAACCAGCAATCGTTTTTGGTGTTCCCGCCTTACCGATGACATCTACAGCCTGAGAGTAAAAAAAGCACAATGTAGATTTTTTAAGATTGCACATTAACATTTTATACAAGTTATAATTGAATAAAAATCTGAGGTAAAACATACCTGTCCAACTCGTACAGTCACATTCAAGGGCTGCAGGTTTTCATCAAGAGTTACCAGCCAACGGGGTTGCATAGCTGTTGCCAACACATACAGCAGATAATGTGACTTTCCAAGAATTACTGCGAATAAAAAGGGAATTTTAAAATTTTAATGCATTCTAGATTGTAATTCAATTTTGATGCATTTAAAAAATTCATTGGAGATAGCGAGTCAATCTGTAATAGTGATCAGTCTGTTCATTTCCACAGCTAAACTCAGGCCTCCCGTGAGAGGTTTCTGCTCATACATTTTTTAACACATTAGTTATCTGGAGCAGTAAGGGAACTCACTGTTCTTGCAGTCGAGGAAGGCGGTGAGCACAACCAGCAAGCCCGCGAGCGCGGGCTGGTTGATAAGGCGGCGATCGGCGTGTGCGGGACACAGCGTGACCGTGCCCTTGCCGGCGTGGCACAGCCCCTGCGCCAGCCGCACCATGAACAGGTGCACGGGCGACTTGCCGTGGTACAGCGCCAGCGCGCGCAGCATCGTCGCCAACCTAATATTTAAAAACATTATGTGTAAATAACTATTGGCATTAGTGACATGGAGAATAACAATTAAATATTACAATAATTCTTAATGATAATATTGAAAGAAAACAAATACAATATTTATGATTTGTTTGATTATGTTACTACTTACTGTTCTGGTACTGTACTAAGAAAAAATAAAACTAAGTTATATAAATGACGGTTAATTAAGACAAGCTCGATTACCTGGCGTTGTTAGTGCCAGCGCCGACCAGCCCCATGGCGAAGATGGCGTTGTAGGCGACGTCATTGTCGGAGTCGTGCGAGTACTTGTTGAGCACGTCGATGACGGCCAGCTGCGGGTTGGAGATGGAGCAGAGCGCGATGGCGAGCGGCACGGCGCGGCGGACCGCTGGCTCCCCGTAACGACCCTGGTAGAAAATCATCACTTGGTTAATAAATCTTTCATATTACAAAATCTCATAAACATACAAACTCATACTTTTATAACTAAATAAGAATAAAAGTTATTTTTTCAATCTCCTTATGTGCCAACGAAGCACATCCACTTCATCATTACAAATATTTAAAATCAGCGTCTGTGCATGACGACAGTCATGAATATTGTACAAGTGCCTCAGGTCTTTGGGGATAGAGATATTTGGCACCCGGTGGTATCTAGCCTCCTCGTAAAGGACCAGGCGTAATATAAATATTAGTAATATAAATAAAAGTAGTTCTCACGAGCTGGCCGAAGATGCGCGTGCACATCTCGGCGCCGGTCTCCTCGGCGAGCGCGATGACGGCTACGCCCAGCGTCGCCACGGCCTGCACCGACGACAGCTCCTTGTTCGCCTCCTTCTCCTTCTCTTTCTCCTTGCTCTTGCTATCCTTCGACGACTTGCCTGTTAGGAAGTAGAATTAAAGTTTTTGTTATATATATTAGAACATTCTAACTCTTTATGTATAGGTGATTTCTAAATTATATGATTGAACCAGGAATATTGAAATGTTTGTTAATATAAATCTTGTTTTAATTACAGATCTTTTTTTATTTGTCATTACAACAAGCCTTACATCACCACATATAAAAACCAGGACGACAAACATATCGTGCTAATTTTTTATTCCTAGTGTTTGATGTGATGTTTTTTAATGTAATGAATGATTTAAACATACACACAATTACATTTAATTTTCGAAATAATTTAGCGAACAGTTAATGAATACAAAGAATACAATTTGGAAGTAACTGATTAATCATAATACAAAAATTAATCACATAAAGTGGTATTTAATCAAAAATCTTACTCTTATTCTTGTCCTCCTTTGAACTGCTGGCCGAATTACTGCCGCCGCTGGTGTTGCTACTTGTACTTTCTTTGGACTCTTTCTTCTCTTGCTTTTTAAATGCTGTGTCTTCAGTTGATGATTGTTCATTCTGTAATGAAAAAAATATCGATAGACTTATAAGTCATCCTATAAACACAATACACAATAGCATGGCTATAGACTCACCCGGTATTCAATGATCAGATATAAAACAGTAGGGTTAATTG
This sequence comes from Microceris scylla, assembly GCA_018245595.1. NCBI lineage: Eukaryota > Metazoa > Arthropoda > Insecta > Lepidoptera > Hesperiidae > Microceris > Microceris scylla. The sequence goes on from DWDT01000527.1 coordinate 20,253, forward strand.
TGAAAATGTATCACACTGCTATGCTTACCAACAGAAAATACAGATGTGATGTTATTCCACATATTGTAATGCTACTTGTA
>DWDT01000528.1:0-20321 GCA_018245595.1 Microceris scylla
GCTGGTTTTAAGCGGGATCACGACCCTCAGTAATGAGGAACTGATTTAGGAGAGTGAGAGGTATTTTTATTATATATTACACATACATTAAATATTAAAGACAAACAATATTAATGTATTTTCAATTTGACCACAGACTTTAACCATAAACGAATGAGTATATACTCGCATGCGCTGAGTCAAATGCATGGTAGTGTGTATAATGTTTTTTTATTGATTTAATGTATTTTTTATGCATTTTCTAAATAAAATATTAGTATTCTGCACTCCTTCTCTATATAAACTATAAGTTTGCCAAATTTCATACTCCTCCATTCGCGCAATTTTCGTAAAAAGGGGTACAAAGTTTTTGCTTCACATATTAATATATAGATATATTGCAAGCAAAGATGCACTCAACACACCTATATTGTGCTAATTTGATTATTATGGTCAACAACAACTTTGGGATAACCAGGGCATGTAAAACATATATTTTTTATATTGATATTTTTCTAATATTCATGTTCCAAGATATAAAAATAAATAGTCAAGAGTAAGATACCGTGAATCTCGACACCGCTGGTAGAGCCTAAGTATTGGACTAGTTCCAGTAACAGGAATTTAAAAAAATTCTAAATAAGTTAATGACAATAATATGCCTATTTCTAATAGTGTCTAAATACAAGACTGCTTCTCCATTATTATTAATAGAAAAAAAATTAACTACCTGGGTAGAGATCCAAAATGCCAAATAAGGTGAGGCAGCAAACTAACTACATGTAATATGTAGGATGAGGCACATCTGCTGTGGAAAAATTATTTATAGGTGCCTTGAGCCTTGATGTCCTAAGCACACTTACTATTTTTGGACAGTAAGTTAAAGTACAATATCTATATTCAGGGAATAGACTAAAAAAAAAGACTATCTGCTTGTTATACCAACAACAATATCACAGTAATAAGTAAGAAAAACGAATATACATCAAAATAATAAGCAGAATGTATTATATTAACATTAAGTATTCTTATTGTGAACTAAGTCTCCTTTCACTTTTTACCGCAGTATCCAAGCATGCTTCGGTTCTCTTTGCCTAGGTACAGAGATATGTATAAAATTTTTTCCACTGGTACTATTTAGTAGACATGCGAAATAAAAGAACATTAAATAGTTGTAGATGAGATGTTTATTTACGTGTTTCAACTAAAAATAAAAAATATTTTATGTACTTAGTTGTTTAGCTGTTCATTAACTATTTTACATCTGTCCCTTGCTGCTGCTACAGCACCAATAACAGCAGCACGAAAATCTGAAAAACAGCAGTTTGCAAATTTATAGTAAACAAAAAATTAAACCAAGTAATTTTATTCCATATTTTTGATTGATTTGTTCTTCATTACAAATAGATTTAAGAAGTATTGGCATATTAATGCTAAAAATTCTGAATAGTTCTTTATAAATAAAGTTTATTTGATATTCAATAGTATTTTTGAACTGTTATTATACATCACAATGGACAGACTTCAGGGTAACAAGTCTATTTAAATTGAAATAAATTGAAGTCTAGATATAATGGGTTGGAAGATCTGATGCTGATTTGATTGATTGAAAAAAGTACAATTTTCTTATGGACAGCCCATACTATTCAGGTATAAAATAAGAAAATGCATTAAAAATTTTTCGTTTTGGCTTATATTTACCACATTTTTCCAGGTGGTAAGTTCCTTCAGCAGTTGAACCAGCTGGCGATGTTACATTATCTTTCATAATGGCAGGGTGGCCGCCATTTTTTAACATAGCTGCTGCTCCAAGAGTAGTCTGTGTGGCTAGACGAAGCGCAAGGTCCCGTGGGAGACCACATCGCACACCACCATCTGCTAATGATTCTATCATCATATAAACCTGAAAAAGAATATTAACTGCCTTGAAGAAAAATGGTTGCATCAGTGTTTTATTAATATTTTATTAGAATTGTTTATTTAATAATCTTTTCCATTGATATTTGTACTGTTAAAATATAGAATATTATGTTAAGAATTTATGAACTTTAATGAGTTTTTAATATCAAGCGACCACAAGTTCATATTTAGTTTCTTCTATGCATGGTTTCTATGCTATATATCAGGTATGTAAAATGTGATGTGCAGTGTAGAGATCATAGATCTATCTCATTTCTATAAGAAGGATCAGATAACAAGTGATGACAATTTCTAAGATTTTAGCTGATGTAGAGTTTAATATTAGAATAGCTTTCTTTTTGCAGACACTTACATATGCTGGTCCACTACCACTCAACGCAGTGACTGCATCCATTTGATATTCTGGCACTTCTTCACATGAGCCAACTGCACGGAACAGCTCAGTTGTGAGCTTTGCATCCTCTTGTGTCGCCCGTGAGCCTCTGGAGAAAGCAGCCGCACCTTCCTTCACTAAAGCTGGAGTATTTGGCATCACTCTGATTACCCGAGCTTCATTGGGAAGAATCTGCAATGGTTCAAGGATTGTATATATTAGATGAAAAATTTTTGGACAAAGATCTATGTATAAACATTTGTCTGGTTTGCACTAATCAGAATTGCTGAAACCTTTATGTATTGAAAGAAATTTATCAATAAGAGAATTTCAGTTTGTTAAATACTCCCATGTAAATTGTAGGAAACTATTTATATTCTTATTTACAAGATAAACATGTAGGAATGATAATATTTGATTCAAAGAGTATTGTTGGCAACATGTTGAAATGCTGGTGGTGAGCTCAAGAATAGTTTGCTGCTACTCCACATCCCAATAAGAGGCTGATGTTATCTGGAATGGTTACTCATAGAATTTTAGCCATCTACAACCAAGTCATGATACAAGCATTTATTATCTATGAATTTTATGTGTATTCTTTTATAATTATTATGTGTAATGTCTGTAATAATAATAGTATTTTAAAATCATATGATAATCTAAAGGACATTGTTGCAATGATCCAGCACAAGTATTCCAATTGTTTACCTTCTCAATACTCCCAATTGACACACCCATCGCAACTGATATGAAGAGCTTGTCTTTTGAGGCCGACAGATCCTTGATTTCCTTTAATGCTGGTGTGACGACATCTGGTTTCACTGATACAATCACAACTTCAGATCTTTCCACAACCGATTTATTCTCAAATAGAGCGGTAGCGCCTAAGCCCTAGAATGATAAATGTACCTAATATTAATACATTAAACCTTGTATTAATAAGATAGTCACACTAACACCTATACATAATTAGATATAAGCATGGATGCAGTATTACGTGTTCTGGAGTGGAGACCACAACTTGTCAAAGCGTAGGGCACCCTCGAGCTAGGTGGAGTGACGATATACGCAAAGTGGCTGATAGTGGTTGGACGTGAAGAGCTAAAGATCGAGCTCAGTGGCGTGGTATTGGAGGGGCCCATGCCCAGCAGTGGACAGGAGTAGACTGATAATGATGATGGATGAAAAACAAATAACTTTATAGTAATTACTATACTAAAACGAGCTGACAGTAGAAAAACCGCAAGTCATGGGAACTAGTACAGGTAAGGAGCCTCCGGAGTTCTGCACTGATTGAGATCTCCATTGGTCAAAGCTGGGTTGCTTTCTTTTGCCAGTGTTTAAGTAAAATGTGTTTTATTCAGTGTGTGTTATAATAAAATTTAAAGCGCTAAGCTATTATTGTTGTTTTTTATTTTCAATATTCACAATATAACAGCATAATACATATAATACAGCATATTTGTATATAATATGACAATAATTTTAGCATTACCTAAGTCCTTTTGTTTGTAGATCTACAATCTTATTAAAAACAATGTTTTATCGTTATGAGTAATTGACTAAATTTACGTCTACAATATTAGTCGAGACTTTTAGAAATACATTGCGTTGTCTCGTATGCGACATACAATTTCGTGATAGTATGTATATAAAGAGCATTTTTGGACAAAATTTAGAATGAATGAAACACCTGAATATAGCTAAGATTCCTCTGTTTTTGTTGCTGTCAAAGGACTTATTTTTTAAAAATTAACAGATGCAATATTAAAACAAATCTTTGTAGTTCTTTGTTCACACTATGGAATCTGTGGACTGTGACTTATTACCATTTAATTGAAACTTAAATGTGCGGATTATTAATAAGCGTCCACATTCGAAAAAAGGATAGAAGTTTTGAATATTTTATTGCTATTTTTGTTTAATTTGGTTTTAACAGTTTGTCAAATTTTATCACTAAATTCAAATTATGGAGCTTGTCGTCATGAAATAATAAAACTAACTTATATTCAAAAATTCACTTCAAGACAATAAGGTGAATTTTAACTGAAATTATAATCAATTTATAAAACAAGATGTTACTTAATAACAAATATGTGAGAACATTTTTATTATTTTCTGACTAAACACACAGAGGGACATTGTAATCAACAATTTTTAATTTACCAACGCAATTGTGTACCTAAGTCGTATATACGACGTAGATAAGAGTCGATAAATATAAAGCAGCGTAGATAGAAGTGTTATAGGTACAAAGTCAAGGTTTGATGACGTCTGTAATGGCTTGGTTACTTACAAAGGCGATTCCCACATTCTAATAATTAAGAATCTAGAAGTGTAGTTTCTCTGAATTCAATCAAAATTTATTGAAATGAATTGGATTAAATAATAATCTTTAATTATAGATATGCCCCTTTTTCAGCAAAGCTGCAAATATAATGGGAGATGTTACTCGGATATTAACGATTAGTTATTTTGAAAACAATGAGTACCTATTCGATATTGTTTGAGTAAATTTCAACAATGAGAAACTGAATAAACTACTAAGTTTTGTTTATTTCATTAATTGGTATTCGGCCTAAAGCTTTAGTTAAAGATATATAGCAATATTTTTTGTATTTTATTGTTTAAAGCCTCTAACAAAATTATAGGGACTATTCCAGATAAATGAAAGTTAGTCAAGTAAATAAACTCGATGTGTAATAGGAAAATTTTAAGAAAACCGCTACTTATGACATACGTAAGTAATTAGGACAGTAACGCTAATTCAATGGAGGTAGGTATTGTAAATCCCAAAATAACAAATAACTAGTCATATGCACATTATGTTGTCGTAATCAAAGAATGGAAAGGAAAATACAATGGTGTTCTTATTGGTAATAAACACATGTTTCGGAGTTTAAAGTAATTTTCTCTCTTCTTCTTTTGCTCTTCATGGCTGAAGGTCGTGCCCGCTCTGATAAGCCGCGGTGGAGGATCGGATAAGCCGTCTCCATTGCGCCCTATCTTCCGCCTGTCTCAAGGCATTGGTGACAGGAATAATTAAAGTAATTTAATCCAGGTATAATTTGGTACTCTACGAGTTACGTCACTACGCACCGTTTTATTAAAAGGTAACTTCAAGATGGGTGATTTTACAATAATTATGTTAGGTACCTTAAAAGCTTCTGCGCTAGTTACATCGGCTGGATGACAGCTTGCTGTAATTTCGTCAGGTTTTGTTAGCCCTGAAACAATAAAAACAACAGTAAACAACATCATTATATAAATATCTGCATAATAATTTTTTTCCGTCACGCTTAGCAGAGCCTTGGTTACTTGCCAGAATTTGTGTTTCTGACTAGGATTTTTTTCTTACTCATACCTGTATTCCCCGCAGGGGTAGACAGACGAATGTAGTACCTACATTGATATCATCTACTTCTTAAATTGTACTTTCCACTAAGAAATAGAGCCCAACCTACTATTAGAAATTGTAAGTTAGTAAATTATTTATTGTATATATTTCGATGCTAATTTTATATCAGTACATATATTAGTAGTTTTATTATAGCTAGTAGAATAAAACTCTCTCTTCTGCAAAATAAAATTTTCCATGTCTTCATGACCTTACAGTTAATTAAGATATTTAATTCTGCAGAAAGTATTTTTTTAAAGAAATCTTATTCACCTGCAGATATAAAGCCATTTGCCAACGCGAATGCGAGTTTCCCGCCTCCGATGAACCCGATCTTCATTGCTTCGCTTAGAGATACTGAAATTAATTATAGAAATAAAGATTATAAGACAATGCACTATCAAGAGATAAGGTATTATCTTTAGATTACCATCTGCAGAATACCATAAAGATAACGGAAAGTTTTAATGAAAGATAAAACGATTAGAATCATCTATCGCTCATAGAGATTATTCTAATCAGGGCGGGCTTTATTTATTAACAATTGCTTGTCTGATTCAATTAATGTAAGATTCACGCATTATGCAAAATAAGTATTCATTGAAACATTGTAGCGATAACTTTACGTTTAAAATAGAAAGTATCAATTTAAGTATTCTAAAGTTAGAAGAGGAAAGAAAACTATTAATTTCATGTAACTACAATTGTATAAATTATATACTGTACCTATACGATTTATCCTTGTAGTAGTTACCCGTTCATTTAAGTTTACCTAACTACCTATAGGTGGCTAAAATGTTAGTCTGAAAGTTTAGTAGGTAACAAAAATATAAATTGTCATTAGTAAACATTCAAGAAGAAAATTATTCGAGATACGCAATATTTTTGAATATGTGTAACAATTTTATGATGTAATTACGTCCTAGTTCCCATACAACCAACTGTCGAGTTACCCTTCGTTTATACATACATATCCCTTGAAAGACGCCACTGTCGCAAAAGCGCCAAAAACGTCACACGTTGGTTTTTTTAATCATTAATAGGAACATTTTGTAGTTATAGCGCTGTAAAATATATTTTTAATTTCTCAATGACACAATGCCATTTGCCCAACAGAAATGTCAAAACTGTATGCGTTTTTAATCTATGCCGCATATTGGCAGTGATGCATTCGGATGTATAATAATAATAATAAGTCAGTATTTTAATGTCCGTTAGTACTCTATTTATATAAAAATATAATAACCTTCGTGGATGTGAACTTGTTACTTAAATAAAGCTTTTCAGACCAAAATGATTTAGTACTCTAAGATTATTGCGTAGAAAACATGTACTAAGTTGAGTGTGTGGCCGACGGCGAACAAGATGAGATAAAGCTAAAAATAGACAACGTGAACTCACTGTGTGTTGAAAAATAATTGTTCTAGTTACCGTGCTTCTTCCACAAGACCAAGGGACTGACTGAATAATGTTCAGAGTTATCATGTTATCAGTATTACACAATACTGTGTATTGTTTCTTGTGAATTGATACTTGATGGCATAGTTAATGTTACGACAGTACAATTAGAATACCCGGATACAGTTCGATTTGTAGAATGAATTAGTATACTTATGAGTTTTGGTTCTGGCGCTTTATTAAGTAAAATAAACTTTTATGGTGCACGTAGGTATATAAACTTCTAAGTCGTCGGTTAATCGGATGAGTTACAAAAACGTGTTCATTGATTTGCAAATTAAGAAGAATGTATTATTATACAAAATAATAATTTAAAATATTTTTCTTGGTGTTAAAACGAAAACAACATTTACTGGTTCGTCGGAAACAAAATAGTAGGTACATACGAATAGAACTGATCAACAACGCGTTCTGCGTTAAATATGCATTAGAGAGACATTATTAGAACATTGAGTCGTTTTATTTGTCATCATCAGGCCTTGTGAACAATTTACTTCGTAACGAGTGTTAACAGATAGCTATATAGGTAGTTGATGTTTACTCGTTATAATTGTGGTCCATTGCTTGCAGAACACATATAACTGTATTAGCACTACGTGCGAACTGCTGATTCTACACCGAGTTGGACGCATTATTTTGGTAGAAATCGATAAGAACGACAATAATCTCTATTTCATGGTATATTATTCCTCTACCTAAATAAAGAGAGACTTTTGGTGGTAATAGATTAAAACAATTTTATTATGAACGAGCTATAGGTACTTGCAACTTCATTCGTATGGGTGTAAAATATTTGTCTAAAATTAAAATAGCCTAAGTTACTCCTTACAACATCAGCTATCTGCCAGTGAAAGTCCCGTCAAAATCAGTCCATCCGTCCCAGAGATGAGCCAGAACAAACAGAGAGACAGACAAAAATTAAAAAAAAAATGTTATTTTAGTATAATATGTACCGTGTATACAGACCATGTATACCGTGTATGCATTTAGTAAAAAGCGGTGATTTTAATGTTACAAACAGACAGTCCAATTTTATTTATTTGTATAGATTGCAGTGTAAGCATAGTAGCTCGCGCACTGCTGAGCGTACAGGGTTCAAGCGTTTATGTAGCCGTTGTGCTATGCGAGAAAAATGTTTATATGAGTAAATAAGTCAGACAAATCATTATTACTAAATAACGAACTCATATACACGAACAATACCTCTTTTGATTGCATTTGAGAAAGGTTTTGAATATCGATCTAGGTATTGCGTTGAAATGGTACCCGTCTTTTTTTAAATAGTTTTATGAAAACGGACAACTTTAGATATTGCTTAGTATTCCACTAAATTGACCTTGAAATTGTAAATAACACATACAACGTATAATTTAAATGTAGATACTCATTCTCATTGGTATAAATCATTCATATATTTGGTCAATTGTACAGATTGTTAATCGTTTATTGATATACCCTTGCTGTGTTTCTTGAATGTCATAATTACTTGTATATGTCATACTCATATACTTACGATGTTATAAACATGTATTAACATAAGACCACTTGAAATAGTACTATAAGACACAATTGTTACAAAATTTATTAATAATAAGAGTGGATTGGGAAAGTATACATAGTTATGCAGTATTAACTATACCTACTAAGAGTATTGTGTAACGACGTCCTCTCAGTCGAGCAGGATTGCTCACGATGTTTGTTTTAGATGACTACCGTTTCTATCATCGTTTTATTGATTACATATAGCCTTAAAACGATAAGGCACCTCGTAAAGCCGAAGTGCCAAGGGTTCGAATCCTTAGTCTCTCGAATTGGAGACTGAAGTTTAAACCACAAAGGTTGCACAGCTGATGTTATAGTGCAACACACGAAGGTCGATAAAATTTCTGACTATGTAGCAATAAATATTTTAAGGTTTAGTACTTGTCTTGCGTTGGATTTATTATGAGTTTTCAATAAAATATTGGGGTATTGATGGACGGTGGGGAGAAATTAGAAAAATAGAAGTAATAATTTTTTTATTTTACATTTAACTCTTTTCTTCATACATACAGGAAGACCTTAACTTGCGTCGTTTCGATTTACGTCGGGTGTTATATGAACTTAACGTGCCGTAAGTTCGAGGATTGTCTGTACTTTAAATTTTTACAAGGTTCTTTGCCAATTCAGTCACCAATGTCAAGTAATAGTACATATTTATACACGTGCAGTGAAAATACAGAATAGTTGTTCGCTATACATTTAAACACAGTACGATGCAAATATCGCCAAGCAAGGTATCGTTTACAAGGACCGCGATTGCACCTTGATCTCACTTGACATCTATTATATACTGTTTATCGATGCATGGTGCATGTTACACTGCGTATGTATACTGTAAATATATCTAATTATCGGGATGCATATTTATTAAATGACGCACTTCGAAGTATGTGTTTACTGTAAACAGTCTCTGGGATGCTAATTTATTCAATGTTCATAATCATCAAGTTGTTACGATCTGCGAGAGATTTAAGTTGCTACATACATATATCTATACAAAAGGAGGGTTCAGGTTACTCTTTCCAAAGCAGGGTTCAATAATGAAGCAGTTAAGTCTACCATCACGACAATTGCTCTCTCTTTTGATTTGGTTTGTACAAGTTAGGACATGAGAACCGTCATCAGTTGTCGTGTCATAAATGTCTGATGGATACCTGGACTTTGGAAACAGCCAGCGTGGTGCGGCTCCTGGCAAGGTTCAGAGCAGTGAAGCTGTTAGATGTACAACAAGTGCGTTAAAGATCATTTGAAATGAGTATTAATACCTATCTGAGAGCCATATGCGAGGAATATATTCACTTTGCCACGCCGAATCTTCTGCGACGGCGAGGCAAAAAAATTTGTCCACTTTTTATCAGCTTGGTAACAATTATTTTTGTATGGAAAAATCTAATGCCTTTTTATATATAAATCAGGTTAACATAATTTTCAAATTCCAAAGCAACTAATGTTATCGCTACGGTAGCAACGGCAAATATTGGTTTTTTACAATGATAAAATATAGTCATGATTTTTGTTTGCTAAGCCTTACAGCGATGTTTCGTAATAATAACTAGTGATCATAGTGCTAAAATCCTTTGTTGGTAAAATACTGAGAACTGTCCGCTTTCCTTCCTTATTCCCCATGACCAGCCATGACGCAGCAATAACGAATCAAAGGTATTATTACTAACAGGCTTTCTGGAAAGCTAATTATTACCTATAATATAAAACTTGTTCAAGTGGATGTATCCCACTGAAGCTCTAACCAATGTTCCAGTTTTTCCATATCTGATACAGAGCTGTTGCACCAGTGCTGATTAGATAGAAAATCTTAAAAGCGTTCGTGTTCTTAAACTGCTCCATCCAGAAGTGTAGATTGAAATTTAACTTCTTTCATTGATGTATCGTATTTATGTCGCATGTAAAATTATAAGACATAACAACTGTACATAGAACATAATACTCGTAATACAAAAATTAACGTCATCGATGTCAACCCGTTTATTTGTTCTACTGTTGTTACTTGTTTCCTCGTAGAATAAAAAGGTTTAGGGCCACCTCGAATAAGAATCGAAGGTATATTTTTGTGTATCGGTGGGGAATTTTATGCCTTTCGTCTACCCTGTAAAAGACCTGGTGTGAATAAATGAGTATGGTTTTACACAAATATTGATGGCTCAAAATGCTCCATAACAACGGCCATTATTACTTTACATTAAATTATATTTTTCATCACAATCTGTTGTTACTTCCAACTAGTGGCTTGACCACATCACATTTAATGCTATTTACACCGGGCAGAGGTGCAGCATGATAAAAATATAATTCATATATGTAAATCCTATCGATAATGCCAAGGATACCACATAAAATTATAATTATCACTGTTGACAACTTAACTTTTAGAGAATGACTATTGGCGAGCGATACAAGGAATTATACCTAATATGTATTATCTGCACTCATATAGTCTGTCTCAATTAAATTGATATACATACATGTACCCTTTCAGGGTCATACAGTTTTTATTAAACATAAAAACAAGTAAATAATAATTAAAACATTTAGTGACGATTTACTAACAGTTATTTATTGGCAATTGCTTGTAATCGATCTCCAATATTTTTACTTACGTTTAATCATTGTGTTATATCAATCCTTAGCTATGGCACACCAGAAAGATCTCACAAGGCACTAACAGTTTGTTTTTAATATCACAAACACAATTTATTTGTCATAATGATGAAAATATTAATATTTTATGAGAGAACAATTAAGAATGTGAATTATAATAATTAATAAATATAATGATATTTTATATAAAGATGCGCTTTGTACATAAGCCACAATGCCGTTGTTATTGTTCCGAGTGTCTGCAATACTGAACGCGTTCGGCCGGTGCCCTACAAATACGTAGGTACTGTTAGGGAAAAATTAGTAACAAATGACAGTATAAGGAATTAATGTATATATACGTTGCTTTGTTTTATATTCTACGATATATTCTGTGCGATATTGTTTGAAAATTGGCGCCACACAGACGTTCAAGTAGATACAGAATTAAAATTGACGTCAAGGATTCTTATGCAGTAAAGGCTGCTTTAAAAAGGATATTTAGAAGTTTAATTTCTAGCGAGGTACAACGAGAGAGGATTGTTTGAATTGAAGTTACTTTTCTATTTCAGCATTCTTGGAAATTGTCCGTTAGAACATGCGGGTTGGCGGTTTTGAACGTAGAAGTTTTGAAATTCGGTCCTGAAATTTCGGTTACTAATGCAGTTTTTAATTTCAACGCTATGGAAATTCATTTTAAAGAGGGCAACATGGAAGTCGACAAGTAAAAAGGGAAAAACATATTACGCTTAGGTAACATTGTCTCCTCGGTTTCGAAGACGAAGTTATTAAAATTTCTAATTGAAGAAATCCTTAACTTTAGAATGGATATAGAGTAGATTCCTAATAAGTTAAAGTGCACAAAAAGAATAACATAGAGTTCCATTTTTCTATCACTATCATTAAGACGTAATGTATAGGTATTTTGTGAACGAAGCCGCTGCTAATTATGATGTTGATAAAACATATAAAAGAAATTATAACATTTTTTTGCCCGACAGTACAGTGCCCATTGATATAGTCCGTTATCATTCCACGTGCAGGCCTAATGTGTGTTCATTTAACATTCATATGTACCTACATATTTAATTTCTAATAGCCAGTCTGTCATCGGGTCCCTTAGTCTCGTTAATATATAGATTTAATAATTACATGTAACTGGTATTTATATTTATTATTTTATTACATTTACATGCAACTCTATACATAAATATTGTTTTTATAGTTATATACTTTAGTTTACTATTTACTAAATACATGATATTTCGTGTTTAGGTATATAGTACGCAACCGCGTAGTGAGACACAATCCTTTCGTATAAATACCATACATTTTCTATATAAATGGCCTTATCATAAAATGTTAATTATGATAAGCCACAGTTTTAAAAGTGTAGTAATTTGACTATTCCTAATTTCGAAAGGTTCACTATAGGTAATTTTTAAATTGATTGAGAGATACGTCGATACATGGATTGATCAATACATGGGTTATTTCATGTCAAATCAACAGATTGTGAAAGTCGACCCCTTCCAATTTGGACGATCTTTGGTTAGAAGTTTTCTTTGAAGTTCTGCCAAAGGAAAAAAAAAATGTTGTTTTAAAAGTTACGGAAAAGTCAAAAATTGCCATTTTTGCTATCATACTTACTAAACTATTATACTCGTACTTACGGAAATCAATCAAAGCTTGTTTTAAGAAAAAAAAATTAAATTAGGCAAAGGAAACATTTTAATTTTTGAAAATCATTAAAATTGATATTTAACTGCCTCGTTATTCGAGCGATTGCAAGGGCGACAGCAGCAGCGGCAGCAGTTCATATTCCGGGTTGGGTAGGTACTATTGATAATTACTATTTCATGGGACGTAAACGTAACTGGTAAAACGTGGGAGTGTACAACTATTAATTAGAAGATATCACTTTGTTCTTGATCTGTGATTCTACCCTTTTATACAAGCAATTAAGAGCAGGTATTGTTATCTATAATATAAATGTATAATTATAAAACTACAATAACACTGTCCCCTGACTTTTGGAATGTTGTAAATTTTGATTTCAAATAACTGGTTGAATTCTTCTCTTTTTATGTGTAAGGTCCTAAAAAATGTTTTGTGAACTTTATTTTGAATGAAATTTGTTAATATTTATATGTAAGAAAGGGAAAGAAATTAATACAATTAGCAGTGATGATAGTAATATCAATTCTCTTAAATTATCCCGCTGTTCAATACCTAAGTGTTACAATGTATACAAAGTTTAGTGTTACAATATATGAAAAGTATTTATTGTCATATTCTATTTTATAATACAGACTAGTAAAATATAATATAAATATTATAATGTTAAACATTTGATAAAAATGAACAAAAGATAAATTTAAATTAATATACTCATGTGTTTCATGTTTAACAATTATAAATATAGTCTGTACTGTTGTTTGACAGCTAGATACGACTGACATGTGTCAGGTTTGACAATTCAGTGTCGCACATTCGTTTTCTATTCTTTTCATTCGCGCTCAATGCGTCGTGTACTGCGACGCGCTATGTTGCTGTGATTGCCGTTTGTCTATGGGAGTGATTGCTCGTATTGAATCAGTGACTAAATATTTTATTTCCAGTGTTTTTATAGTAATCATAAGACTTCTCGCATGACAGTGAATAAAATAAGGCCTTGAATATGGCGTTGGAGGGTGTAAAAAGTGAAAAAAGTGACGAAAATAATGGCAATGTACCGGACGGCAAGGCGAACGGGATCGACAACAGAAGTAAACAGGTAAGTTGTCGATATATTTTCGCAAGATTTTCACTTTGTTCTCGTGTGATGTTTTATGTAAACGACAAAAATGTGCCTTGTTTCTTTCATAAATAGTCAGTAACGAATAGAGGCATTGTTCATGTAATAAGAATTGTCGAATATATTATAAGCGAGAGAAAAGCGAGTTTTCGCGCAGCAAACGAGCGGTGGTACGGGGCGGGACCGGGATTTATTTCAAATAGGTGTCAACGGGTATATGACCTATTTTATTCTTACGTTATTCGCCGCAAGTGTTAGCTCTTAAATATCTGCAGCTAATAACCAATGATGTTACGATGTATGTCTCGAACAGATATATCGTAATATAATATGTGATATATCCGTTTGTTATTCAATGGGTAACATGTTATTATTATGTAATATAAAAGTTAGTAAATCACAGACTATGAAAATGTACCTTCAACTCTAAGGAATTTTAATGGTAATCTTAATTATTGGATAAACAGTAATCAAACAAGCAGCAGTAGTTATATCAATTAAACATAAAAATACTTTGTTAAAAGTGTATTTTTGTAATAGAACTGTAAGGAACTAAAAGAAAATTCATACTGGGCCCTCATTTTGTAGGCACTACATGTGTTTCTGTTTTACTTAACATATTCCATTTCATTGATATGCTTTTAAATTTCCTTGTAAATTTCAAATTCTCAGTTCTGCATTTAGTATTATTCATATGTATTTTCTTAAATTAAGGCACTATGGTTATACTGGTGAAAACTAGAAGTTGCATATTAACAATTCCTATTAGATTTTCTCAAGGCACCATTAATCCTGGCAGTGTTAAAAGGTTGAATTAATTGACCTGGTCTAGTAACCTAATTGGACACATTACTTACATTTTGTCATTTGCTATTTTCATTGCTTAGTGTTATCTCACAACTATATAGTTTTTTATTAATGACTGTTCATCAGAAAACTGGGATATTTAAAGACTATAGAATCAAATATGAAAAAAATAATAATTCATGTTGCAAGACCTTACCTGTCTCAATGTGATAATAAATCAGCAATAATAATAGAACTATGCTGAATGTTAACGTTTTTATTACTATGACATCAGCCATCATTCTGTCCATATTCATGGGATTGGCAAGCCTTGTCACTGTAGCCAGCGGTATCTACTATCTATTATGTGTAAAATGTGTGTAGAATGTGTTGTGTGCATTAGGATGAGGCCTACGAATCCAGTATAGTGTTGGCTTAATTATAAATAGACATGAATTGTTTACTTGGTTTTAGGATAGAACTTTAATTATGATTAACATAACAATTTTAATATTTTTTTGTTCATATAGATTTTATATGTGTAAACATGTGATAATGTTATATTTGTATAAATTTGGTTTCACATATTTTCTCATTCAACCTACAATAGCTTCTAAAAGAAGCAGATATTAGTTTATTTATACAGCCTCATTGGTCGAATGGTAGCAAGTGTGACTGTTGAATGAGAGGTCCTGTGTTTAAATCCTGGGTGGGTTGTATTGGATTTTTCTAAATTAGATTTTCCAGTAAAAATTTTTAGCAGTGCCTTGGAGTCTGGATATATGTCTATTGTATGTTAACAGGCTCTCTACCAATTTAATTGTGTAACATAAACATAACTAGTGAAATTTGGGTGAATGTGTTCTAGATTTCTCTGTCTTCCCATTCAGGGTTCACATGCTTGATGTTAGGTGTTTTTGTTACAGTATTTAATTGTTAAAAAATAATAGCCCTCTGGGCCACTCATAGATTTCTAAGATCTGTATCAGTCTTTTAAACATCAATTACTTGCTATTAACAACAATTTCTTATTTGAGAGTCAATGGTCAATTTACTGTTATTTTAGATGGTAATGTTGGTTTAAGTTGGATCTTATAAGTTTATGCACATGCACAACATGACATAATAATAATAAATATAGAGTTCATCATCGATCTCCAACCCGCCTAGCGTGGAGATTACAGGCATAAACCCCTTTTCGGGGAGGCCTATGTCCAGCAGTGGACTAAGATAGGCTGATGATGACGATGATTTAAAGTATGGCAGGTCACCCATATTTATTATTTGCATGCAATTAAAAAATCGGCCATGTTATTGATTAATGAAATAAATACAGGTTTTGCCTCACTGGAGAAGTTTATTTTTTTTCATCATCATCATCACCTGTTTCAGTCCACTGCTAGACATAGCCCTCCGTCATCGCGCCCTGTCCTCGGCTTGTCGCATCGAGCATCTGCCTGCAGCCTTTTTTGTTTTTTTTTTTTATGGACGTTTAATTGCTCTAGCCTCATCAGAGGTCGAAAGTCGATTAATCCTGTTCTAATAGTCACCTTGACCCTATGTAGAATAATTGGCAACCGGAAACGAGCAAACACGAGGTAGTCGAGGACATTAAACGGTGGACTGATGTAACTATCAGACGTAAAAAATGTTGTTATTTGAAATAAATGGAAACAACTTGTATAATAGATATTTGTAGCCATTCGTTTTTTGTGATATTCTATGCTGCAGAGGCCAAGGCATGCAAACTCACTTATGAAATGAACCCAATCAAAATAATTAATTGTATCAGGCGCTATTTTGCGGAAATTCATTGTTAATAAATAAAATATGTTCTTATAACTAATAATATGTATCTTTAAAGGCATTCTTGCCCGTTTCTGCGTTTAGTTAGCGGAGGCATTTGTCCAGCTGTGCTCTGAGACTGGTACCTATATGATGATGATCATATATGTATGTGTACGTTTGTGCGGATTATTACGTAATAATTTTAGCTTAATTTATTAGCGTCCAAAATATTCTCATTTTATTTGTTAAATAGTGTTATATAAGAAAATTTTGTGTCTCTCGGCACTTTGTTTTCGTTGCTTTCTTACATAAAGGCAGTTCAGGTTCAAATGAAGACTGTAAACATCCCTGCGAGATGCATGAGTAGAAGTCAGTTGGTCCGGCGTAGAGCTGCTTGCTTGGGTTCTAGAATGAAGATGATCTTAAGAACGATCCCTAACCCACATCCCAGCGTAGGGCTTATGGGCAACACCCACTATTAAAGTGTATAAGGGTGGTCATGAAGGCAGGTTTATGTTCAGTAGTGGACTGAGACAATCTGATAATGTGTGTGAATGTGTGATATTATGAAAGTCGTAGTCGTTGTCGAGTACTTTAGCGGACAGTGTTTTTACTAACCTGTACATTATGTTAAGCTTACCGGTAAATGTCAAAAGGCGGTTAAAATTAACAACCCATCAGATTAGCTTCATAAGGTACGTTTTAACAGCAAGTAATGAAAAATTAACAGCGACTAAAATTGTTTCGTGACTTAAAAGATAAGAATGTTCTGGAAACAGACGTCGACACAACACAAACAAGAAAACATCCCTTTTGTGTTGAGCGGGGGTGATATTCTTACTTGTGCATACATATGTGTGTGTGTGTAAAATCGTATATACGAGTATGTCGATTTGTTTATTTTAAGCGCAATTTTAACGCTGAGAGTTGAAATTATAGGAGCGTGGAAAGAATTCTTTTTAGTTTCTCTATCTGTTTTTTGTCTTTTTTTTTTTACTTACATATATGTTTTGATACTTGACTACCTTTTCTATGTATTGTTAGTATTGGCTAGCAATGTGAAGAGACAATGTTTACTATTGATTGTATTAAAAAACTCACTCATTACAAATGTTCATTTGTGAGGTTTTTCCACGAACCCTATGATTTGCTCTGAATGAAGCAAAAGTCTACATTTTGATTTATCGAGTTATTTTAATTAGCTCATATTTATATATGTCTGAATGTTTGTGTGTATCTGTATACAATTTAAAGTAACGCTAAAATACATAACAATAATTATAAAAAAGCTGATGGGAATGCAGGACAAGCAGTGCGATTGTCCGACGGCAATTAGTATTGTACTTTTTCACCGCCATCAATATTCGGCAGGAGACGTACGAAAGGCTGATTGCTATTCAACGAAGTGGATTTAATAGAAATGTTTTTGTACTCGGCGTGGAGCCGACGTACACACGAGTGTATATTTTCAACCTATTTATTAATGACGGTATTCATCGTCATCAAATAGGACCACGCACGGAGAATTATACGAACAGAGAATAAAAATTCGTACATATAGAAATATGTCAATGAGCTCCTTCCAGTCTCCATTCGTCAATAAACTTCACCTAAAATACAATTTCTAATACTAACCTATGTTATTTTTATGAAATTGTTTTAATGTTTTGTAGGATACCTTAAAAATACTACACGTTTCATGTCTGAAAGCTATTGTAGAAACGTATTGTTTCTTTCATAATACCTTATAGTAGATGGAAACAAAACACGTACGTAAAATGTAGATGGAAACAAAACAAAATGTTAATAAATTCTACATATTTAGATATTTTTTAGCATAATTAAACATTATATTTCTATGGAAAAACAACGGATTGTTTCATAAATTGTCGCGATGGGTCTGAAATAAGATAGGACAAGAGTATTGAAAAATTACTAAGATCCGACCAGTCTACCACCTATTCCACTTGGGACGTAAACGTAACCGGTGAAACGTGGAAGAGTACTGCACTTTATGCCTATCCCTTCAGGGATTGCGGATGTGATGATGTTACTAAAATCAGCTCGGTCTATTCAGGTCAGAGCAAGTATGTTTGTTCCATTATTTAAAAAATGCTCCTTATGTATGTGTCATGCGGTAGTTATTCAATACTGATTACATTGAAACAAGGTTGTGAGTGGTGTTCTTGGGCCGCCGCGCCCCGGCGACACGCGGAGCTGTATGGCCGACGACACAACATGCCATTATTTAAGTCCGCTACTCGTACGAATCGCTATGATATGTATATCAATTGCAGAGACAAATCACTGGGTGCTGTCGATATATTGTTAAATTTCTCTGCGTCTTTTAATGGGTCGTATTTTCGTGTTTATTACATAACTACGATATATGCATGTAGTTCCGTACCGTTAAGTCTAGACGGTTTCTTACAGCTTTATTTATATTGAAGCAATAATACGAAAATTGCTAATATATCATCGACTGAACTTTGAGTGTCGAACATAAATGCGTCATATTTTGTGTTATAAATTGCGTTATATTTTGCGTTTTAAATTGCGTTTTATTTTGCGTTTTAAATTAGTATTCTGCTGCTGCTTTAACAGACACGGTTGCAATGAAGTGTTGGGATGATTGGTGTCCTAATCATTAAATATTGTCCTAAATATCTCCTTCAAACTCCACCTATGTACATTGAATAGCGATCTCTCGGACCTAAAAGCTATAGTCCATAGGTAGTATATGGGATTCAAATATTTTAAAGGTACAATCGCGAACAATTTATAGATACAGTTCATGAGTTGAAACATAAATTGACATTTCACCTTCAAAATACCCAGTGTGCCACAGCTTTATGTGTTGTTTTGCGCTGAATAAAAATGGCCTTGATAACTTCCTTCGATACTCGCGATTTTGTGATACACAAACCTTGTAGTATTGCCAGTATAAATATATCGTGCGATCGTTTTAGCGATTACAGTGTATGAGTTTGTATGAAACACGAAGTATATTTGTGTTTGTATGTATAACATAACGTCACGTCTAGGTTTCCCCTAAAGGGGTAGTAAGAGTAGTGTAGTACACTCTCACGATTTACCAGTTATGTGATACGTCTAACCATGGAATATGGGTGTGCCTTTTATGTATTTATATGTTTTATAAATATATCTCGTTCTATGTACATATATATTCATGTTACAGTTTATTAGAAGTCCAGTAAATATTGTACAGGCTGTGCCTAATTTGACATTAGATGTCCATAGCTGGGTATATATGTATATAGACTGATTCCTTTTGTAATTTAATATAAGGAGTAAAATATTGCAGGTCCTTTGCATTTTACGTAGACGTAGACGTTTTATTGTCGTACGTAGACGTTTTATCGTCATTATTATAGACTTATTTTATTGTTCCACAGACACGGGTTGTTATCCTTTAAATTCAGAGCAGTAAGACCATAACCTGCAACGCTAGCCAAATGCGTCTTGGCAGTCACAAGCCTTAGAGAATATTAAGAGGAACTATCTTGTATAAGTACTCTCTCGAGGTTTTTTTAACGGTTATTCAGTATAAGCTTCTATACGTTTATAGAGATGAATAGAGTGAAGAATATAGAAGAAGCACGTCAAATCTATAAGGATAGAGATATTTGGTACTCGGTGCTCTCTGCACTCATCACAAGGGACCT
>DWDT01000529.1:0-20313 GCA_018245595.1 Microceris scylla
TATTATTCAATATAAATATTATAGGATTTTCTTAGATCGTTTGATATGGCCGTATGTGAATTGATAGATGATTTTATTTTAAAAAATGTATGAAAATATAGTTAAAAATAATGAATTATGGGAGAGAGGTCTTCAAAGCGGGCTTCTTTATACTTGTTACCAAAGTGAGAGTGAATATACCTACTTGGCATTTGATGGTTCCTGCCTACGACAAGGGACTTGCCGAGACTATATAATGAAATGATAATATTTGAAATATGATACGGACTTACATATGTCTGTTAGCTTTAGTCATTGTTTAAGTTGAAGTTATCTATGTGTACTGTTACTATTACCGTGTGGTATAACGGTTATGTGTTTCTTTAATTTTTTTACTGACTATAAATCATGCTACACAGCTAAGTTCTTTCAGTGTAAAGTAAAATCCATATATCTAATATATTAAAACATATGTAAACTATATGAGAAGAAAAAGAAAATTTTGCGAATTATGTTTTTATAAGGTTGTATATTTACTTGTATAATATTTCTTCGTGCATTTTATTTCATATTGTAATCACATTCATATTGTGGTCACATTATTTCATATTGTGGTCACATTATTTCATATTGTGGTCATATTTTTATGGAAGCCATCCTAATATTTTAGTCCATTATTACTCATATTTATTGTTTTTTACCAACTGTAAATAGCTTTAGTATATTAAAATTAAGCGTCCCGTAATACTGACCTTCACATCACATGGAACAAACATAGTCTCGATTTGTCCAAAATAATTAAGGCAAAAATTAAATACACTTTTTATATCTTATATTACATAGTTCACGGACTGGTAACTTATTGTATTCACAACACAGGATCAAACTGTTCTTCAGCCGCGAGCCGAACTCGGACGGGTTTTCTTACTCATAAAAAATTTTCTTATCAAACGCAAATATTGTGCTACGATATTATCATCACGAATTTCCGTACACCGTTTGCGGAGATTTAAATGTAAACGTTTACCTTGTGCAGTATAATTGTTTTCTTCGGCTCGGACACTTTCGTGGTGACATTTTCAACGTTCTTAACAGTATCCTTTAATTCACTATCGTTCACTACATCTAGCATTTTATTGTTTGGACGTTGAGTTCTTTCACTGCACGTAGTCCTGCTATGTTTGGCGGTAATGTCTTTATTTAAAAGTCTTTCGGAGCTATGCACAAAGTCTCTCGCGTCATCAAGTTTGATTTCACTGTCACAAGCGCCGGGTAACACTATGTTGTATTCTTTGCTCACTTTTCGTTTTATATTTATAACGTTACTTTTATCAGCTTTGGCTAACACTGTTTTGACGTTGATATCGTCGCCTAGTAGTTTTAATGTCCTGTCAAAAGACACGGTTCTGTGCTTCTCGTTCCGTCCGCCTATTTTCGTTTGCTTATACAAAGGTTTCACGAAATTTATGTTCCGTTTGAACTTATCATGGATAGATTCCTTTTTCATTTTCAAGTGTTCCAGTGAAAACCTGAAAATTGACTGTTTCCAAACCCTAGCAGCGTAGCGTGCTGGAAGCCAGAAATTATCAAGTTCCGGTACAGAATTTACCGGAAACGCTTACTCATCAAAGCATCAAACTTAAAACGAAAATGGGTTAAGACTCCGAGAAAGTGCTAAACTTTTATACCGTTCGTTAATTCAAAGTTCTTTCGTGTAGACAAAGTCTTTAAATGGGCGTTTAACTGAAGCACTTTCCGGTAATTGTTCGACTACTTTTATTGAAGGAGCTAAATGTAGGAAAGTTGCTTAATGAAGCTTTATTTGTTTTGAATTTTTTATTTTTATTTTTATTTATTTATTTCTCACAAAGCAGCAATGGTACAATATTAGATATGGTAGATAAATTTTTTTTTTTATTCCTTACTTTGTGAGAACCTGGTGCTTGATATGGGTTAAAAAAAAAAACCTGTGTTGCAAGTCACCAGTGCCCTCCCGCAGAAAGAATTACAATTGATCAAGTATGTACATGGATATAGATTCTTATTGATAATACATAAAGTAGCTGGATTAATTATAAAGTCCAGAATACAGAATACAGACCTTATTTGTCGAGGTGTGCTTTGTGTTGCGTGTGTGTGTGTGAGTATGTGAGTGTGAGTGTGTGAGTGTGTGTGAGTATGTGTGTGTGTGTGTGTGTGTGCGTAACCTAGCAAAGATGAGGGTAAAATGATATAGTTATGAATGTGGTGATGATAAATTAATCTTGCATGTTATTTTAGGTTATGCAGTAACTTTTCTGTTTCTAGGTAATTAAGGGTTTTAAGATATTTTACAACAGTTACTTGACAGTTATGTTTGTGGAGCGGATATATATTTAATGTAGAGTTTACTTTGTTGTAGAGCAATGGGCCCAGGTAATGAAAAAAGTTGTGTGACCGAGATGAGTGAAACAGACGAGATGTGCATACGGATCCTTTCCTACGTTTGTTTTTTATGAGGTCAGGATCGTACGTAAGCATTTGGTGTTGTTTGAGAATGGTGCGAAGGATAAATGTTTGCCTCACCGTTAAAACTTCCCAGTGTTTGTACAAGTCGGTAGTGGGATGGCGGAAAGGTAACCCCGCTCCCACTTTGAGTATAGCCCGCTGCGCTCTCTCAACTTCTATTAGGTGAGATTTATCTGAACCGCCCCATGAGGTGATACAGTACTCTATTAGTGAATGGCCTAACGCATGATAGACCATTTTAATAACGTGCTGGTCCGCAACATACAGTTGTTACAACAGTTGTTACAATAACCATTATTAAGTATCAAAGTTTTTTGTCTTAAAATCTTTTAAAGTGTTTAAAACTAAAAAGTTAAAATCTTTTAAAGTGTTTAAATCTTGTAAAGGGCTTAAAACTAAAAAAATAACTCAAGATGAATAACATATTCTCTGCACATTGAACAGATTTCGTTTATTGTGAGTAGGAAAACGTTTTGAGTTAGTTACTCGTAATTTAGTTAGCTATATTCTAATTTTTTCTGTACAATAAACTTACCATCATCATCATTTTTCTTCTTTGGTTCCTTAGGTTTCTTCACATCATTCGCGGTGTTCGCAGTATTTGCAGTATTTGCTGGCGGTGCAACATTCTGTGTCGCGGCTGCTGCCTGTGCTGCTTTAGCTTGTTGTTTAACAGCTGGCTTTTTGGATTTCTTTGACGCTTGCTTTTTCGCCTGTTTCATCCAAACTGGCCTCTTGTACACGTCTTTCTTGTCGTTCTTTTCATTCTTATCGTTTTCACCTTTCTCAGGAGCTTCTCCTCCACCTTCTGGGTCATCTCTAAACGAAAATACATTTTTTAACTTGAAACTTAATCTGATAAATAAAGGGTAAATTTATTGGAGCCATATAATTTCAAATCACACCTGTAGTTTCTAAGATACAATACTTTACAGAATGGAGAGTCTTACATACAATTTCATCACCTCTTATACAATCCTACATGTGATTTTAAGTCATCAAATTCATTCAAAAAATCTTTATAATATGGAATAACTTACTTGATATTATTTTTTTCTTTGATACTGGTGTCTCCAAATAACTCTTTCATGTTTGTTCTTCTTAAGAACACAGTGACTGTGACAATAGCACCTGCTGTCACCACTGTGGAGTTCTCATCGTCAATAACTGCAATGAACATTTTAATCTATAAAATAAAAATAGTCAGTACATACAGTTAGTACTGTAACATCAACAGACATACGTTTTTATTTTCTCATGTTCAGTAGCAGTAATTTAGTTTCATACTCAAATATTACTTTCAATTCTATAACGTATGTAATAAAAGAACAGCTATTGAATGGTTATGAGTTAAATTGCTACAAAAAAAGGCTAAAAAAATCTAAACATGTAAATTACAAACTTACAAAGATTTCTTGATTGAAATGTTATGGGAAATTGTACTTAATAGACAACAAGTTCTTGAGTAAATATTTGCATCTGACTACATATATGGTGGCTAAAAAACATTACCTTCTGTATTCACTTGGAAATGTATGTATGGCATATTGCCTAATACTTTCATGACATCTTCATACTGCTGATCATTGAGGAACCTCAGCACCTGCCTTCTGTCCTCGCCAGATAACTGTGCCAATTGGAGAAGGGATTTGATATGCTTCTTTCGGTTCGTGAAATATTTCAGGTGATCCTCAGTTATGTATGGCAGTTGTAGCAGTGGAGATTTGTACTCCCAGAGAGCTTGCACAATCATGGGTGACAGCTTCATGCAGTTCTCTATTGTTTCAATGGTAGGTAACCTTGGAACTGTAACACACAAAGACTACCATAAAGCTGAAATAATTTCATATCCATTTACTGCATAATATATTAAATTATTATTAAAATTTATTTCATTTAAGTGATGGTTACAAGTCATCAATTTACTATTGTAGCTGTTACTAAACGTCGCCCCTTCGAAAATAACGACTTAAATTTAATTTTATTGTTAATATACCATATTGTACCAAAAAAACTGTAATAAACGTTATAAGTAAGTGATATATCTCACTGCGACGGGCGTAGGCGAGCGCGATGAGCTGGTTGACGCAGTTGACCATCTCGACGATGAGGTCGGGGCAGCGCGACACCACGTAGCGGCGGTCGCGCTCCAGCGTGTCCTCGGCTAGCCGCAGGCGCGACAGATGCGCGTGCAGCAGCGCGCGCGCCTTAATGCTGTACGGCCGACACAGCGGCTGCTCCTTGTTCTTCTCGCCCAAGTTCGGCAGCTCGCGCAACAACTGGTATATAACACACATGCATCTAATATAGCTAGGGCGTTAAAGGTTTAGATGCAAACCGCATTTTAAATTTCAGTAATATTTTAAAGTAATGGACCGATTGAGATATTTGCAGTACAATGCAGTATTTACAGTATTAGCGGTAAAATATCGGATCGACGATGAGACGATCGACACAGCGTCGACACAACATCGACACAACAGCGTCTTGGCAAACGTAGCGTATTACGCCCTCCTGTTAGGTGGAGGGACGATATACAGAAAATGGCTGGTAGCAGCAGGATATGACGAGCTGAAGATAGAGCTCAGTGGGCTGCTATTGAAGAGGCCTATATCCAGCAGTGTACGAAAATAAGCAGATAATGATGACGATGGGTAAAATGCATTTTCCAATTAAATTACTTTTTGAAAATGGAAGTTGTTGTTATATCTTTTGTTCTATTTGTTATAACTTTTAAGATTTTGTTTATGGTTGAAAATTAACAAAATTCAAGTTCAAAACCTGAGTTATACTCTTAAGTGAACACTTGTGTAAACCATAGTTAGCTCATAATAGATGAAATTACTCACAAGGCCATCTCTGCTGTCTATTTTTATATTTATGACAATGACAATTGTATCATCACTTCATGCCTATACTCCTCAAATAATAATGAGTAAATTAAAAAAAGGTGCTGAGTACAAGAAATTATTATATTGCCAAGCCAGGTCTCTTACTGGGTAAGCAGAGTACATGAAATGCCAAATGTTCTTATCTTTACAGACTTGCTACTTCTATGTTTAGAAATCTTTTTAAACACGAAAGATTAACATTAGAAAAAGCATTCAAAATTGGAGTTTAAAGAAAAATAAGGCTCACCATAGGAACTTCTTCATTGTCTGTAATTCTTTCTACAATTTCTGAGTTATGTCTCTTATCAAACTCACAGGATGCTGCCAGTATCATAAGGGCTCGCTTCAAGGGCATTGAAGGTGTTTTATGACAAAAATAAAAATACATCTGTGTTGTATCCAGTAGGACTTGCTCTCCTGAAAAACGGATTGAACGATACCACCAAGTACCAACCTGAAAGTTTAGAAAAATCTTTGTAATTAGACAATTGTACACAATTCTCTATGCTTCAATCCTTCTTGTTTCAAATGCAAAGATACCTAACTTATTCTCTGTGGCCATTTACTAGATTTGCTGCTTTTTCAAGGATAGATTTTGTAAAGACAGACTGTTTTCTCTATTTTGAACTGTGCTTTCATAAAGGGAAGGGGAAGGGGATTTGGGCCTCCAGAAACCTCACTCACTCAGTGAAAAAGCAAATCCTGGTTTCAGAGTGAGGCCATGGTATCACACCGGTCTATATTATACATGTGAGTGGCTAGTGGCTAACACTGTAATACAGTGTTAGGCACTAGCAAACAACAAACAACAAATTCTGTGACATGACTACTATGGCAAGTGACAATACAAAGAATTAATTGTAAATAACAATATTCTTTATCAATATTGATTGCCATATTTCTCCAAATGGTTTTCTGAACAGCATTTTTTTATGTATAATCCTTTGATTGTATTTCTATTGGATAATGATCACATCATTTAGTGAGATTTAAGTTCATAAATTACTCCATTGCTTGCAAATTTTCAGTAGGTTTCATACTCATTAAAATCATTGAAAAGAATTTTACAGTGTATAAGGTTTCTTCATGATATTTTGCTCCATAATCAACCCATGACATTGACAAACGGGTTCAAAGGGCAAAGTAATTGATTGAAAATACCAAAACCATAGTGAGAAAAGCAATTCTTATCTTATCAAATTGAAACACTTATGACTTAGGACATTTAGTAATAATAATCTTTTACAATTATAGCATTTAAATTGATAAATCAATTTACTATGGAGGATTTACATCTACTATTAAATGACTCTTTCAGTGGTAGTCCTGACCCTGACCTTTCAATGTGTGATGGAAGTTTTTATGAACATTAACACCCTGTACTTAACACCCCTCCACTTAAGTAGAAACAATTGACTAAGTGTTTACAATGTCCATTTTCATAATTAAAAGTTTATTTATTAAATTTTATATTTTTCTTACATAGGTAATTAGTCTTATTTATCATATATCTAATTATGGTTAGTATCTGTTTTTGTGATAGGCATTACACAGCAAGTTTTAGTAATTTATGTAACTAAATATATAACTAATTGTATCAAGTAGTCTGAAGTATTACTCACAGCAGTTGGTAGTGCAACCATAAACACTAATGCATACAGTCCCAGCACCCACACACTGTTCTCCTTCTCAACTATCCAGCTTGGCAGCGCAATACCAAAGCTCATAGCACCTGGGCCATCTGGGTTGCCATATTTCTCCCAATTTCTCCTGGCTTCATCATCTGTAAGAGCCTAAAATTAAAAAAAATCATTGATTTATTTACTTGATGTGTGCAAATGTCTAAGAAATCTATTAAATATTTTCTCTTAAACATATGTCTAATAAACCTATAAGTTATTTGTTAATTTTGGAAATATTGAACACCAAATAAAAATATTTTCAACTAAATTTTCGGGAGTCTTGAGGTGACTATGGTCTCTGAGTTGATGTGACAATATAATAATGATAATAATAATACATAGTAAATATGAAATAAACTCCCTTCAAGTATTTACATAACCCTCCATTTATGACATTCTTTAAAGAAACATGCTAAAATACGCACCCCTTCAAAGCTGGTGTCACAAGAGGAAAACTTATGTTTAAACATTAATTTAAGCTTTTAATCCATCTTATAGTCATTGGATAATAATAATTAAGTATTTTTGGTAACCACAAAATTGACTTAAAGGTCTATAGGGCAGTATTGTGTACCACATTAATCTAATTACATAGTTTAATGTTCAATAAGTTTCAGATTATACTAACTCATTACTAGAGATCCACAATCCATAGTCTAACTAATAAGGGTTTGTCACAATAAATAGTGTGACAAAAGTAAATCTTTTACACCTGAAAAACTATGTATATTATTGAAAAAAATACCTGATAAGCTTTTGTTAACCTCATAAAGGCTTTTTCATCTCCAGTCTCTTTGTCAGGATGGAGTATCAAGGATTGCTTACGATAAGACTTCTTTATCTCTGCCTGAGTAGCACCAGGAGGTAATCCAAGTATGTCATATGGATCAAAATTAGACATTTCATAATCAAACTGAGACACTTTCATAGCTAGAAATCCAAGCAGCACCCATCCAGATATTATAGCTAACATAATAAATACATTTTTGAGAGTTTTGTAGGGCTGTGACTGTTCAATAATAATTCGTTTCTTCAAGCAATTTGGACAGTGACATGATTCTGCTAGCTTTGCTGGATCTGCAAAGGAAAAAAAACTTGTTTAAAATGCTACTTGCTACAGAGTGATTCGGTTACACGGCGAAGAATTAGTAATTTATAACTCAAAGTGACATAGGCAAACACAATCAATTAGTCAACATAACTGTAAATCTAAATTGGGTCGCCTAATGCTGTTGTTACTACACGCGGGTTATGTTCAATATTTGTAACAGGTAGTACTCTTTAGTTAGATCTTACTAATTCTTTTAAAAATATGGTAGTTACATATTTCATTGGTAATTTTGTAAATCTTACCTTCTTTTCGTTTCCTTGGCCAATAATAAAATGTAGCTGGAACTAGTATCAAAGCAAGAAAAGAAAGAACAAAATAAAAGAATGTAGATCCACTCTCGTCATACTCAAACTTCTGTCCACCCATTTCTATTAAATTTAATACATTATACAAGTTAAAAAATCATTAACATAGAAGAACACGAGCACGAAGTTCCCTGACGTGTCATTACTTTGAAAGTTACTTTTTTTACGTAGTTCGTGTTTTAAGATTTAAGTTTTGATTTGGTCAGGCTAAAAATATGTAAAATCTGGGAGTAAAATTAGTGACTACGAAAACAATTTCAGATTAATGAAATATAGGAACATTACATGAAATTAGGTCTTTTAACAGTATTTAATAATTCATTTCATTTTCAATACGATAATTTGAGTAACTTGTATCCAAACCCCATTGTCTCCATTGATTAAAAATGCTATATGTCAATGTCATTAAAAAGTGCCAAATTTTTTCAGAACGTAATAATGTCACATTTTGACGTTTCATGATTCGGAAATTGAGTACCAATATGACTTACGAAATATTTTCATGAAAGAATAGAATTCTATATATACTAAGGACATTGCGTCCGAAAAAAAATTACAATTTACAGAATAATATATTACAACAAGTAAAGGCTACAAAGGCAAGTTTTAAAGTACGTCTGACACGAAAAAGTTATTAGAAAATTTAAGTCGTCAAGGTCTTATTTTTGTATACTTTTTAGATGGCTACCAAAACAATTGCAAGTGCTACCGTAAGAGCAGTAAAGAAACGTGTTCTTCCATCTAGAGCCGCACTCGTGTTAACACCTTCCGCAGTAAAGAAAGTCAAAGAAATTATGGCGAAAGAAGAAGCCCAAGGATTCATTGGTTTAAAAGTTGGTGTTCGACAGAGAGGCTGCAACGGTCTTTCTTACACTTTAGACTACGCAAAAGATAAAGGCAAGCTAGATGAAGAGGTGAAGCAAGATGGCGTAACTATAATAATTGACAAAAAAGCTCAGTTGACATTACTAGGTTTGTATTTATTAAATTACATAGGTATCAATCTTTGAAAACTCATTTTAGATAAAGTTTTTGAGAAG
This sequence comes from Microceris scylla, assembly GCA_018245595.1. Taxonomy (NCBI): domain Eukaryota; kingdom Metazoa; phylum Arthropoda; class Insecta; order Lepidoptera; family Hesperiidae; genus Microceris; species Microceris scylla. Next base: position 9,517 of record DWDT01000529.1, read on the forward strand.
CCATTTGATGTTTTCTGTATTGGTCATGTCAGCTCGGACAATTTAAAGTGAGTTGAACAAGCTTAATTGAAGTGAAACAATGAATTGAGGTCAAGCCCCTGTTTAAATCCTACAGCTAGGAATAGTCTATATGTCCCCATAAAACTATCAAACGGTATACAAATAACTTTAGGGCTTGAAAGTTTCGTGGAATATGTTCCCATAGGATAGAATTTGAATATTGATTATAGATTTGACCTAGATGGTGTAAATGGTGCCCGGATTGGAACAACCCATTTATTTTAATGCAACCCAAGAGATACTAACGTGGTGGCTAAATGACAATAAGCAAAGTCAAATACTATTGAATTTTTAAATAAAATGTCCAATCAGAGCCATGTGGAATATAATGCCAAAACAGTGTTTAAACTGAGTACACTTTAACAAAGTGAACACAGTGAAATTCTTAATTAAATTAATTTCCATGCTTTTTTAAACTCATAAATAATTAGTGGACATACAATTAAATTGTAAATCAAATTGACTCTATACGTAGAGATATGTAACAAGTTATCAAATTATTTTGTATATAGTCAATCAAGTTTCATATGTAATGAATGAATGAAGTAACTTCATTTCATATATATTTGTTTGACTCCATCTAATTATAACTTAATAACTTTGTATAGAAAGAAAGTGATAAATGTGGCAAATAACCTGGTGAAATTATATGTTGTAATAATAATAATTAAAAAAAATTATTTTCAGGAACTGAAATGGATTTTGTTGAGGACAAACTATCAGCTGAATTTGTTTTTAATAATCCGAACATCAAGGGTACATGTGGTTGTGGAGAATCTTTTAGCATATAAATTTTCAAAATAAGCAAACTGTATCTCATGTCAAGCATTTGCAAAAGCTTGGACATATGTTTTAGTAACATTTTAGAAAAATTATGTTGTATATAGTCTATATATTTTGTATTATAGAATAGTAGTGTCAGTTATTTTTGTATAGATAGTGTTACTTTTACTGTTAAGTTCTATTTTCATTAAATATGTTGTTTTGATGCTTCATCAAGACTTTTATTTTCAGCTCCCAGTGTCCCAGGTATATAACTGCTGTGATTTTCAAAACTTAACATTTTTACTGACTTCAGAATATATTGTTGTATAATAATCTCAGATAAGTATTTTGATGTCAGCAATGATTTTGTCTTAATGTAACACAACATTACACCTGAAAACCCAATAAGAGCTAGGCAGAGAAATGTAGTACATTTCCACATTTCACCAGTTACATTTGTTATATATGGAATAGGTGGTGATTGTGTTGCCATACACTGAGCACAGGTCCAGACTCGTGAGTCACTACTAGAAATTCTTAATTAGATAAATCCAATAGTCCAACCTGGGATTTTAAACCAGGAGCTTCCAATTGGCAGTCACACTTGCAATGTTTATTAGCGAGTGTGTGAGCGTTTATTAGCTTGCTGAATTAGAGTTCCCAAGGCTGAGAGCTATTGTAAACAATCCTGTTTTATTCCTAAATTTCCTGCAGTTCATATAATATAAAAGAATTCTATAAACTACATATTATTTATTTAACAATTAAATGTAAGATTAACTCATTTCATTTTTTGAGATATTTCAAATACTTCTTTGCATTATAATTGTCTTCAACAGATTCGACAATCTTCACCTTACGCTTAGGTTTTCTTTTTTCTAATATGGTCTTTCTTTTATCTTCAGGCAGTTCTGACAGGTCCAAAGGCAACTGAAATTTTGTTTTTTATTATAAAATGTACAGTAGCCATTTCTTTAAGAAATATTTTTTTATTTAAAAAAAAAGCATATGCAGAGTGCAAAAATTTGGTGGCCATAAATTATTAAAAACAATGGTATATAAAATAATTATCTGTCAGATAATCAGACATTAAAATTTTTAACGTTTAAATTTCTTTGTACCATACCTTTATTATTTTTCTAGGTTCATGATATCTGATATTGATGGAGGCACCATTTGATAGTATTACTTTGGTTGGATATGTTCTAGTATAGACTTGTCTGTGAATTTTTGTTATACTAGCTACATTATTGTTTAAATTTCTGCTGAATATTAGTCCAAACAAATCGTGTTTCACATTGAGTATTGACTTCAAATTCATGGCTATTAATATCTATGAAACTTTTATGGTAACAGACCTGTCATAGATAATTTTCAACATTACCATAGAATCAACTCGTCAAAAGGTAAATATATCTGATTAGCTAAGGATGTGAAAAAAATATCGATATTTTTTGTACAAAATAATCGATATATATCATCGATATTCTTATTTTGATATTCGATATTTATTTTTGAATATCAATTTCAATATTTTTTCAACCGCTATATATTTTGTGGTATAGATTGCTTTTTGGGGTCTGTGAATACGACCGAACATTATTTTTTTTGATTTTATTCTTTCGACGGCATCTATTTACCGAACAAACGACCTTTTTTTCTTCCTCTTACGGTATGTAGACCAATCACTGAGAGTAAAACAATCGATATATCGAAATTTTTAGTCTACGAATATCGATATATTTTAATAATATAGATATATTTTTTCCATTTGCCCATCTCTATATCTGATGCACAGATTAATAATTCATAACAATGTGCTCTTAGCATATTATGCCATAAATAAATCTACTTATTTCTAATTCCGATTTATTACCTAATTTACTGTCTTGTTACTGCAATAGCTTATCCAATTAAATTATATTAATTGGAATATTCAGTTTGTATTAACAGTATGTTTTTTCCTGATTGGCTGATGTTGTTGACCCTAATGGCCTCTACAGCGTTATCGAGTTTGGTGGAGCCCGAGTGGCTCCGCCTGAAGTTTGGGGTTCCTCCTGACGGCCGCTCGCTCCCGCGGAAGCTGGAGCGGTTGAACGATGCCTAGTGCATGGTCGGCGAGTGACGACCAAAAACATCAACACCGTCTAAAGACGGGGTGAGACCACCGCAGGGACGTTGACCGCCTGAGACTGCCCGGGTAAGGAGGGGAACCTCGGGGCCCGTAATCTCGCACCCATGCGGTGAAACCCGCCTCGGCGTACGAACGATAAAGTCTGGTATGGAAGTTTGGGCAGAGAGCAAGAGGTAGGAGAGAGGTCCAACACGGGTTGGACCCCTGACTCCGCCCCACGAGTGAGAGAGAAGGGGCTGTGCGACCGATCCGCGGACGTCTCCTGTGAGACTCGGACCTAGACACGGATCAGCATGGTGTGTACTTATCGAGGGATGGCGATACTGCGGCGGTCAGTCTTGCGGAGCGGCCACACAACTGCCGTGTGATGCGCGGAGTCTTCGGCCTCGTCATTTTTGTGCAGTGTCTGGAAGAGTGACGAGTCCTCCGGGTTGCTTATTGGCCAGTGTAATCGGGAGCGGCTTTATAACATGTAGCGCCCGTATGCAATCAATACCCTGGCGCCCTCATTTCAAATTGCACGATCAAAATGCGATAGGTACTTACTCGTAACAGATGATCGAATAAACTCCGAACCTCGCTTGAATGCGTTGCCGTAATCCAAGGCTCTCGTAATTTGACTTTACTCGGCATATTTTAGTCAAAACAAAAGTTATTTTGTACCTATAGTAAAAGGCCGTTCGGCTGCCGTTTGAGCGGCCTATGAGCTCTATATGTATGATATACGCTGTAACCAAGCGACTGCACGTTGATGGGTATCCGCACGCGTAGTTTTTTTGCAATTTTCTTAGAACCTAGCTACGCGCCCACTCCATTTTTATATAGGCATGCGTCCGCTCCGCGCGGACCGCTACAGCACAGGCTATCAATGTAACGAGCGGCTCTCGGCACCCCATAGTACTCAGCGCTCGGGTGCATCGCACCCCTTGCACTATTGATAAAACCGCCCCTGAGTGTAATGTCGTCGTCAGGGTCATCTATGACGTGTCTCGGTCTCCTCAAGGGAGTGGTTATTCCCGGTGGACTACTGGGACATGAGACAGTTTCTCTTATTAATATAATGGGAGTTAATAGCATGTAAAGATTACCGATTATTTATGTCAGTACTACCACCACCAGTTATAAGCCTGCTGTACTTTACATGTTCTCTTGGCACTATTATATTGCGAATATTAGAATTTCTAATATTTATATATAAAACTGATGTCTTCAAATAACAACTTACAAATATCTTCAATCTAAGTTCTAATACCTATGCATTTTTTTCTGAAGGGTATAGAGATTTACTTGTATTATTTTTTGTCATACATTTCTGAATACAGATTAATGATATTAGAACAGACTATGTATAGACAAAAATAACACTTTAATTGTAGTAATCTGGCAATAATAAGATGTGGGCGTCAAAACATTAGAGTTAGATGACTACATTACGGAAGATGAGACAATACGCCGCGCCTTTTATTTAATGTAATGAGTTCACGGTTACAAAACTATACAAAAAATTAAAAATAAAAACAATGGGTTGTGCACAAAGTGAAATATCCCCTCAAAATGAAACCCCTCGAAAAGGTTGCACCGACGTTTTGTGGCTTATTATTTACATTCTATTTTGGATTTTAATGGTACGTGGGAACTTTCTATTTATTGATCAAACAATATACATAAATGATATTCAATTTTTTTTAATATTTATTAGTGAAATAACTTACTTTTGTAATCAACAATTCTCTTATATTTTCATTTCAGATTATTGTTGCTGCGATATCATTTGTATATGGAAATCCACAAAGACTTATAAATGGATACGATTCATTTGGTAATACTTGCGGAGTTAAAAGCAATCCGAAATTAATAAACTTTCCACTGGCCGGTATCAGTACAATTGACAAGAGTTATCTTTTCTTCATGGACGTAAAGGAGCTGCGTAGGTCGTTGAAGATTTGTGTGAAACAATGCCCAAATAAGAAATTGGAATCTCTCTCTGATATACAGAGCTTTTATAGAGATACTGGATCTAATCTATGCAGATATGACTTCAATTTGAATAATGTGAACTTAAATAATGTAACTAGTGATCTCCATAAGTTCTATGGTCCATGTCCCACACTTCCTGTCCATGACACCTTCCCCCTTCTAAATCGGTGCTTCCCCAAGTCTGCCAAGGATCTCGCCCAAAAAGTGTTCACAGACTTCTATGACTTACTGAATAGTTGGGATACTATAGAACAAATGCTGTCCGATTTGTACTCATCATGGAAAGAGATGATTATTTGTGTTATAATTGCATTCAGTAAGTATGACATTTATTCATTGTTTATAAGCTATATATTATAAGAAATAACTTCCAACTATCTTTATGTATGTAGGCTTTAGACCTATTGTAGTATGACTTCTCCAATAAACCAGTTTTCGAATCATCATCTAAGTAGTGTAAGCCGGCAGGTTGATGTTAGCAATTAAATCTTTTCATTTTATTTACAGTCTGCTCATTGATCATGGTTTCAATCCTGCACCTGTTGGCAACTCTGGTCTCCTGGATATTTATGATCATTGTATCTATTGCCAGTGTGGCTGGCACTGCTTTGCTGTGGTACACTTACCATGAGTTGAGAACTAAGCAAAGAAGTTTCGCCGATGCTGCTTTTCTGGCTGTAAATATGCCTTATTATTTCTACATTGCTATAGAAAGTGATCTAGTTTTGATATTTTGTATTTTAAAGCCGTACTAAGTATTCAATCTTGATTACATTTCTAAATATTCAATCTTGATTACATTTCTAACAACCTGTCCAAAATCATGTTGCTTAGATGGATGAAAACTTGTTTTGTACAGTACTCTATAATTTTAGATATGTTAAAGATTTATCATATGTGTGTTAGTGAATTCAGTGTTTATTGACATCAGAAACATTAACAATGTTGTGATGAATAGTTGTCTATCCAAAAACAATATATATATTGTTTCAGGAATCACTGAAAAATGAAAAAGCTTTTCTGTGGTATTCAATAATTGCTACAATCATAACTGTAAGTAATCTCAAGATATCTATACCACTTGTATAAATTTATTGACAGAACCTGTACATAAATAAGGCTATTAAAATATTTAAAATTTTTTCAGGTGATCTTGCTACTCTTGGTGTGGGTGATGCGTTCAAGAGTTTCATTTCTGGCAGCTTTGTTTAAAGAAACTGCACACTGTCTTGGATCCATTCCTGCACTGTTTTTGCAGCCCATAATTACCTTTGTCTTCCTCGTATTATTCTTTACGTTTTGGTCACTTGTGGTGGTAAGTGTTGATAATGTATGATATCAGATATATTACAGTATGGTTTATAGTATGAAGTTATAAGAAAATTGGGGAAGTTTTTTGTCATTTTCTTACATTTATATGATAATAGAACTAGCGTCCATATTAATTGTTGTAACTTTAATTTTATTAATATAACTGTCTTATTAATGTGTGTGATTTGTATTACCAAGTGCTTATCTCCTTCACTTAAAGTTGGACACAGAACTATTGCTGCCATGGATTGAGATGGCTGACCCTATGCAAAAATCAGCAGTAACCTTTAGACTAGACCACTAATTATTTTAATAACAATTATGATGATAGGAACTAGTTTAACAACTGTGTACATATTCCGCCACCTATTGGAACATGATTCCTAAAAATGGCATCAAGATATCCTGGATACTATGATTATCTGAATGGTTAAATAATAAAGTAACAAAGAATATCAGGCTATTCTAATTTTAACAATGTAATGTATTAATATAATCACCATAATTGGTTAGTTTTTATTTGCCAATTGAATAATTAAACAAGTAATTAAACAGAGTATGAGTCAGATAATTAATATTAGCAGAGTAATAAATTTTATGAATCATTTGTAACAAGTGGGATTAAAACAAGTTTAATATGAATTTTGGCTTTAGTTATCAAGGTCTATGAGTCTGTCAATAACAAATATTAACAACTATGGGGATTATAGTAGAAAACTATTAAAATAATTAACATTGATCATATTTCTTGCAATTTTAGGTATGTCTTGCGACTGCAAACTATCCAGGCATACCATACAAAACAAACTTTTTCATAAATGGTACGCCAATGCCTTATGATGTGGATAATGCTGCAGTCAATGCACAAAATTTGGACAGAAACGCCAGTTTAAAAAGTAAGTATCCAAATATATACCAGAGGTCACATGTTATTATCGTCTATTTAATTATAACTTATCTTAATTGAAAATTTTATTGCATTAGTATATGACACAGTATTGATAATAGTAATTTAACTTGATTTTTTTGTTATTACTTAGGATTTCCTCAAGATTACATTGAGTTTGACCCGATGTGGGTGAAGAGCATGTGGTGGATTTGCCTCATCTGCCTTGTGTGGGGCAGTGAATTCATTCTTGGTTGTCAGCAAATGACCATCGCAGGTGCTGTGTCTCATTGGTACTTTAGGTGAATACTTATTTATTATATTTTGTACTAGAAATATGATGGAAAAAAATTAGTTTTGTACACATACAATTTTTAATTAAACACAACAAGTTGAAAGTAACCCATTTGCATTGTAATGAAAAAAAATTTATTTTGGAACCTTTGGTAGTAAAAATAAAAATCTTACAACTTCATGCTCTACTGTATCAGATGTTAACTCTTGTAAGAGGATGTTAAGTCATTCAAATATATTTACCAACATTTTAATCATATTATTACTTTTACATAACAGTCTGAAATGCATGGACTGATCTATGCTTGGTAATTGCATGGCAGACTATTATCAATGCATAAAAAAATGCCATAATGAGCTGTTTATATATGCTTTTAATTCTTCAGGCAGATCATAATATATGAATGTTTATCATTTATTTCCACGAAGAAATACCAGCCACTGCAATGTAAGTAATGTGTATATACATTGGACTGACTTTTCATTCATTATTGCAGAACAAAAATAGAAATGAACTGATATTGTGTCATCTAATGACTGTCCTATTGTAAGGCGACATGACTCACAGAAGCTGTTGTTTGTAAGCTAACATTTAATAGAACTATAACTACATAGTATGGAATTGTTGATTATCAACTTGATTAATCATACATAAAAAGTAGATATATTTTATTTGGTTTTCTTTTCTTTGTAGCTTATTAAAGTACCATGTATATCATAATAGTGTATTGTTTTTGTAATTAGTCAAAAAATATTTCAAACATTATGCTCCCAAAGTTGATTGACTTCGTCTGTTTATTCAAAATCTAGTTTCTTTACCTATTCATTTATATAGTAAAGTATATGTATAGATACTAACAAATATTAGTTAAGTATGTTGTTTTAATGCTATTCAAGGTTTTAAGGTGTTATTTTCAATGTTAGCTGCTTACAACTGTATTAATCATTTCTTGACTTAAGAAAGTGAAGTATATCCAATATAATCAAGTCAAGTACTACTTTCGTCATCTTTATTAAATTTCAGAGGTTCCCACGCCGACTCCTCTCCAGTTCTTTATTCTATAGGAAAGCTACTGAAATACCACCTGGGATCAGTCGCTAAAGGGTCTTTCTTAATAACATTATTCAAGATTCCAAGGCTGATTTTGACCTATCTTCATGCAAAGTGAGTAGCTATTTGTACATACCTTTTATCCTGTATTAATGAGATCCTAACTGATGCAGAAGTGTGAAGCCTTCACAATTGGTATATTATTAGGTAAAGAGGATATGCATGGACATACCCTCCTTCTGCTGACATGTAGAAATTTAATGCAGAAAGTTGTGTACATTATTTTATTTGTAGCTATTGTCCCACTGCCCCTCTCTTATTATTTTACAAATATCACGAAAATTGTTGTTAAAACATTCTATTTTACTTATTAGATTATCGGCAAGGGCAGAGAAAGGATCTGATTGCGCCAAGTGCGGGTTGAAGTGCGGGATCTGTTGCTTCTACTGCCTCGAGAAGTTCATCCGTTACTTAAACCACAACGCCTACACCATCATCACCATCGAGAGATGCCACTTCTGCAAGGCAGCTGCAAAGGTTTGTCTTTTTGCTGTTAAAGCCAACCAGAAACCTATAGGGGCCCTAACCAGGGATCGGGTACTACAGGTTTTTTCAAACTTTAAATCTCTAATCATAGCGCAGGTTCTAGATTTGTGCCCGATGTATGACATTAGCTTCACCCCCATTCCATAGACGTAACCGGTGAATGTGTGAGTTTATTATTCTAATCTGCTTACCTATGCTATAACGTGATGCTATATTAAAAATGTACTTTACCAGATATGAAATTCGCTGAGGGAATTACCACAGATACATCAATTTTTAGTAGTTGACAACTCATTTTCATCTTTCAGAAAACCTCAAAAGTAAGCTCATTCCATGTTCAAAGTATAATATACTGCATTCCATGTTGTCTTTTTATAGGCGTTCAGTACGATAGTGAACAACGCTCTTCAAGTCGCGACCATCAACAGCGTGGGCGACTTCATCCTGTTTCTGGGCAAGTGCATCGTCACGGCGATTACTGGCATCGTAGGGCTGCTACTGTTGAAACGGAACCCCGAGTTGCACTTCTTCGCCGTGCCCACGCTCGTCATCTGCATCTTCTCCTTCTTCATCGCGCACTGCATACTCTCTCTCTATGAGGTAATGCTTTTTTAAGAGCTCGACAAGGCTCGATAATCGGCTGTTATATATTATCAATACATGTAATGTTCATTGTAGATGGTGGTGGACTCGCTGTTCCTGTGCGTGTGCGAGGACCGCAACATGAATGCGTCGGACGGCAAGTGGAAGCACTCGCGGCTGGCGGAGCTGGGCGGCGCCGGGCCGGCCGCGCGCGACGGCGCTGAGCTGCAGGACCTTAACGAAAAGTACTGATTCGTGAGTCTGCATGTCTCGTGTCTAGTGGGTCCAGGTAGCTGCGAAAACATGTACTTATGTATTTATACCTAGTATAGGTATTTAACTATATTTGTACTCATTTGGTTGTCTTGCATGGTTCCTTGTTGTAATTTGTACTCTATATACCCCTGTTATGTCCTATGTAATGCTGCATATGAGCTTCCCTTTAACTTATTGTATGAGTGTTAGAATAAGGGAGTTGTTGTTTTGTATGTACAATAATATCTATTTAAAAAAGTGATTGATACTATTAAAAAAAATTTTTAAAGATTTAAAGTATGAATTTGAAAAAATAACAAAGAATACTGGGGATAAAAAATCACGCAATAGTTTTTTTTTAATTAGATGTAAGAAATATTTACATATCAATACATTCAAAACAATGATTTTCTTGATTTGTGATTTGTCAAAATAAATATTATGATAATTATATATCATAGAGTTGATGTTGTGTACAGTTGGTAAGGTATTGCTTAATAATGAATGTTGCATGTAAAGAACAATTTCAATCATTTTTACATTATTTTTCCCAATTTAAATTAAGACAATATATATTAATAAAGTTTAATCAATTAGCTAGTCTGAATTTATATGAAAAGACAATTCTATTTTTTTTAATATTTGCCATAAATTCAATATATTTATGTTACAGGTAAGAAACATGAAAGACCTTACATTAAAAGACACTGAAGTATATGAGTATATTTTAAAAAAGTAATATTACAGATGTTACCACATTTATGTACAATATTTTTGATATATTGAATTGCAGCTGCATTTTTATATAAGAGCTGTTTACGAAAATTAATGTCTTTAAACGATCAAGATTTTATCACAAACTGACGTAATACTCCCTAGTCCAATAGTTTAAAAAATGTTGAAAGTTTTCATTAAGTGATCTATATACTTCCATAA